>OMLF01031525.1:25041-43052 GCA_900302615.1 Holocentrus rufus
CTCTTCTTCTATGCACTCTATGCATCTTCTTGTAGCACTTACTCACTGTATAGCACTGCCTCACAGCAGCCAGGTCCTACGGGACCAGAACTTAGCTTTGTAGCACTTACTCTTGTTGTAGTCTCCATCTAGTACCTTGCTTGTATTGTTCTGAACTCTCAGATGTACGTCGCTTTGGATAAAAGCGTCTGCTAAATGATAACTGTGTAACTGTGTAACTGTGTAAGACCGCCCTACGAGTGACCTGGAGAGAAGGAAGAGAGAGAGACAAAAGCAACAGGTGAAGAAGGTGGGGTGGAGCAGGGACGCAAGAAATGCAGCACAACCGGTACAGAGTTCTGAAGGGTTATATATGCCGTGGCTGTGGTTCAATGAGTTTGTAGAAGCGGGAGCAAGTGTGGTCCTCCCTCTGAACTTTATTCATTATCATGACTCTGTTAAATGTTCAGTGGCCAATTTTTACCCGCCCTCATGTGTGCTTTCCCTGTCCACCTGCCCTTGCTCATATGCCATGTTTACAAAATGTTTTCTGCCGATGAGCAGTGTCAGATGTAGTCCTGTCTGACCGGTTTTGCTGAATGCAAACTGTTTTTCTGTGGTAAATAGTCAGCGTTTCAGAGAATGTACAACTACAGTGTTCATAGAGACCAGTAGGGCGGAATCACTTTTACATCAAGAATGCAGAAAAACCTCCTTCCATGTCCAATTACACCTATTGTGTGAATCCACAGGCGACTCCTGTCCCATGCCGGTCATAAATCAACTGCTATTTTTAAGGCACTCATATACAAGTGGTGTAATGCTGTATGATGAAGTGAATCGGGAATATCACATAGGTTAACATAAACGTGTGTATATATGATTGGAATGGGCGATGATTCATGTTTTCCTCTGTTTCCCGCCCTGTTCGTCCCAAACCACCCACAGCTGATCGTCCTCCCCCACAGGCTCCACATATGTTTTTTTGTGACGTCAGGCAGTTCAAGCATTTCTCCATACAGTTCCAACGCTCCACCTGCAGCTTTTGTCTTTCTGTGCTCCTCCCTTTTCCCCTCTATCCCTCGCCCTCCTCGTCCTCTGAGGCTGTTCTTTCTATTTTTCTCAGAAGGTTGACTCTTTCCATAAAAGATAATTGGCTTGTGCAGAGTCCATGGGCTTTAAAATGACAAGGCAAGACACAGAGTCTTATCTTTAGAAGCATGACATAGCAAGTTACTCAAAGTATCCCTGAACAGTGTAACAGTTTCATAGCTGCTCATGAGTACAGCAGTGTAAAAAATCAGTGCTGATCACTGGTACTTTAGCTTGGTGCAGTCATTTTTGTGTATATGTGTATTTAGGTGTGTGTGTTTCTATTTGTGTGTGTGTGGCTTTCCAGATAAAGATTAACTGACCAAAGCTGTACATGTTGGGTTATATCTGGCAGTCTAAGTGGCACAGCTGGCCTCGCTCCATGCACAGTGAAGGCAGTAGTACAGAACATGCAGAGCCATGTGGGTCCCTGTGTTGTAAGGTTACTATCTGGCCACTGCCAAGAGCTTAGGCCAGTTAAGCAGGTAAAGTAGACCACGCCAGGCCACAGTTCACCTAAAGCCTCATTCCCGTCTCCCTGTGGATTATAAACTACACGTCTTCCTCAGCTCAAAGAGAGCAAGATCAACTGGGCTTGTCTAGACAGCTCCCTGATTCATTTTCCACCCAGATCTTGAATTAATTCCAAATCAGGTTCCGTGTCGCGATCTCTTCCTTTCTCCTCCGCTCATTCTCTCTCGTTCTTGACCTCTGAATTGAGCGTCACACCTCCTTTTTCCCCTCTCTGCTATCTTTCACTGAAGTACCACCCAGAGACTGCACCAGTTCCCATTCCCAGCCAATCCCTGTTCCCTTCCTCCCACCTTGTCATCCTTGGCTTTTATTATACACTTAATGTCTCTCCTCTCTGCACCACCCCTCAATCCTCCCATCTTGTGATAATATAATTAGAAAAAAAAATGGTTTATGTATGTTAGATGAAGGGCACAGCAAAATAGACTCTCACTATGATCCTCTTCAAGTTATAATTTTTCTTATTGACAAGTAGTTCATTGGCATTGTGTGTTTCTCTCAACCTTCTGCTAGCCAGTGATCGCCTGGTAAATCTCCAGTCAGTACAAGATTACTCCTCGCCCAATAAATGCCAGCCTCAGAGCTAGAAAGGCCTTGTGTGTGCAGCACACAAAGCTCTGTGAAGCGGTGCTCAGCCCTCAGAGCATTAAAGCCCCCCTGCAGATACACTCGTGCACAGATAGTCTTCTCAGAGCCTGCATTAGGTGCCCCAGTCACAGGCCAGTTCACCTAAAAGCCACTGTCAGCCTCCATTTGTCCCCGTCAACAGCTGACACTCTGTCTCTCTCTTTGTGTATTTAGTGTGTGTCCTGCGAGCTAGCACTCCTCCGTATAGGACTGGTTGCTGCGCAGCCATTGTGTTGTGTGCACTGTAGGAGGAGAGCTGCTGCATCAGTGAGCAGCAAAATGGACGTCATTCCTCTCCTCCTGACAGTCATTAAAGCCTGAGAGAGAGAGAGAGCAAACAGACTCCCTGGTTGACTTGTAGCAGGAGGGAAGTAGAGGGATGTTACTCATGCACATATGGACAGTCATTATAATACACTTCTACCCAAAGAGCAAACACATTTCATAAAGCAATAAAGATACCACAGAGAAACATCCACGTTATCAAGTAAAACTGAGCAGTAAATATGTTTACCTTATCAAGAACATAATTTGTCTCTCTTTTAAGGCTGAAAGGAGTGGTCAATATTTGTATACAGTAATGTCCTCATATATGTTCTTTGTGTGTTCAGGCTGAGGGAGGCGGTGAGGAAGATGGAGGAGAAACACTTTTCAGAGCACAACGACGAACACGTGGAGTTCCTGCCTGTGGAGTGGCGCTCCAAACTGGCGCTGGATGGAGGTTAGTTGGTGTGTATGGGTGTCATCGCGTTTGAGTGTGTGTTTATGTCATTCTTTTTGTTGCCAATATAAGTAATTTTAGTCAGAGGTGGCGTGCTTTGTCCTAGATGTGTGTGCTGTGTCACTGTGTACGTAATAGGCCTATGCTAAGTCATAACCCATGAGTCAGTGCGTGCAATCCCAATGAGCATTGCTGAGTGAGCAGAAATGTAAGCATCCACTGCAGGACGTGCAAGGTGATTTAATGGGCTGGATATTTTTTGAATGCACAGGCAACAGTGACTCCATAACCTGTCTGAAGCATGCTAATGTGTGTGCATGTAGGTCAAGATGTGTAATTATGTACGTGTGGAAATATCTGTAATTGAATTAGTATGAAGCAGGGTGTGGCTGAAAAATAGCACAAACACGCACCAACTCTTTGCTGTGTTAAAAGAAAAAGAAAATCACAAACTTGAGTTCATTTGCCTGTGTAAATAATGTTAAATCTCACATAAATGCCCTGGAGAGTCTTTGAACATCCCAAGCTGCACAGTTGAATAAATACACACAACATTAGATTTAAATCGTGTCCTGTTCTATAGATACTGTAGATTCAATCACACCAGACAAGGTGAGAGGACTAAGAGACCTTCTCAACAGCAGTGCCATGGACATCATGTACTACACCAGCCCCCTGTACCGAGATGAGGTGAGACATGCACACACACACACACACACACACACACAGATAATGTGTTCCCATGGATAAACATTTTTTTAGCAGTGTTCAAGGCTTTTCGTGTTAATGCCATCTTCTAGAAACCATCTGACCCCCTTGTGACACACACACTTTCTCTTGTTAAAACTCTTCCTCTTCCTTTCTCTCCAGATAACAAAGGGCCTAACGCAGGAGCTGAACCGACTGTACTCACTCTTCTGCTCCCGAAACCCTGAGTTTGAGGAAAGAGGTGGCAAGGTGTCCATCGTGTCCCACTCCCTTGGCTGCGTCATCACCTTTGACATCATGACGGGCTGGGACCCTGTGCGCTTCTGTCTGCAGGAGCACCAGGCCATGGAAGAGGAGCTGGACCTGCGCTGGATCTCCTACGAGGAGAGGCGCCTGCTGGAGCAGCTGCAGCTCACAAGAAATAGGTAGGTCTAGTGGTTTAGTGTTGTCAAAATGCCCACGTGGAAGCCACTACTGGAGCTCAACAAGTTAGAGCAAGTCAAAGAGGCAGGCTGATCCCATCTGTGAGCGAGAGGCAGTCTGGAATCCAGAGATTTGTACACATATAATCTTTTCATCAGAGGTTTGAGATATGTAAAAGCGAGTTTTGAGAGTTATTAATTGCCAGATTTCATTCTTTGGGCTTTATATTTTATCTACCACTGTCTCTACAGAATAAACAAACATCCTACCGACGTCTCCCTGACTTTTCATCCTCCAAATTTGACATCTAGACCTTTGATTTGACAAACGAGCGCACACAAGTGCTGCAAGATACTTCCCTCTCAAATGCCAGTCAGGTGGAAAACAAAGTAACAAAGTGTTTAATTTTTGAGAGACAGTGGGATGTTGAGATCCCTCATGAAAAAGCGTTTAAAGTGTAATCCCCTGACTGTGCCACATTGTGTGTGCACATCACCACAACAGCGGGGCAAAAAATTACATGAAAGAAGGTAGTTTTGAGCTGTACAGAGATCTTAGATTTGTAACAGCCGTGTAGTGTGTGCCTGGCTTGAGGCAGGCCTGAGGCAAAAAAAAAAAGATTGCTGCAGAAGTGTTGGGAGACTGACAAGGTGTGTGCTGGTGGCTTGTGGTAGTAATATATGTAAGTGTTTGTTTAAAATGGGAGTATGTTGATGGGAGTAAGATTATATTGACATTGTGCAGCTTTGCTTTATTGTGGTAAATTAATTTATGCTGTCCTCTTTATTACGTCTAACAGATTACGAGAGCTGGAAGATCAACTCCACGGCCTGGAGGCCTCTAAACCTTCAGCACCCCCAGCACTCAAATTTAAGGTAAATGTGCCAAATGTTTAATGTGAACATCATCACAATAATTATCACATTATCACAATGTCACATTATTCAGTGTAGATGAATAACAGGGATTGCAGTGTGTAGAGTCATTTGAGTTTTGCTAATAAGGACAAAGATGTAAAATAATTGAGTATATCCAAACTGAGTTGCACATATATTGAATGTTAGTGGTGTTCACATTTAGTGAGCTAACTCAAGGTTTTAAAAGCCAGTTAGAACCCAGCTCTAAAGGTGTGTTGATTATCAGATTCAAATTGGGGGAGACCAGTTACTCTTAGTTTTTTCACACACATACATATACAGTGAAGTTTGTCAGGAGAAAGTTCAGTATAGTAAATATGATAAAATTTGCAAGGGTTCAGAGATTTCAGTTACTTGGGTAATGTTGATTTCAAAATAAGTACACTATGATGGCTAAACTTTAGATTGGTCTTCATGACATTGAACCACATCAAATTATATTTTTTGAACTGTATAAAAAGGAATGCAGGTATATGAAATTGTTGACCCGTTCGAAGATATTTCTCCTGTACTGAATCTCTAACTGCATAGCAACATTCATATCAAAGCAGTCTAAAGGCTGATTTATATTTAGTCATTTAACAGTTTGAAGGGATTTCTCTTGACAAAGTGATGCAAAGCCACACAGAGACCACATTCATACTTTGTCAAAGATGTGCACAGTGTGTTCTGTCATTACCATGGCAACAGGAGATAATAGACAGTTGGATTTGTTTACTTCTGCTAAAAACATGACAGTTAAATTAGGGGAAATAAAAGATATGAGGTCATTGTAAACTTACTGCTCCCACAGATTCTCCCATTTGTGTTTGTACTGCAGCACACAAATATTCAAAGTGTCGGTAATCTCTTGCCAAGATGTCGGCTGCCATCTGTGTAATGTTTGTATGAGGTGTCTTATGAATGATAATATTTTCTCACTTCTTCTGAATGTCTTGCCTCAGTTCCTTCCATGTTTGTTGTAGTTGGTTGTTAATCACTGACTGTGAAGGGAAAAGGCAAGCTTCATTTTGGCAGTGAATATCCAATCAACCTGCACAATAGTCCTCAATTATAGATGTTCTAGATGTTCACAGTGGTGACAAATATACCCCATTCCACCTTTTTTGTCAAAAAGATATCATTTTTGTTGAGAGACAGCTGTTGGAAATGTGGAATGACAAAGTAGGAAGATTAAATCGCCTCCCTGCCAGGTCAGTAATGAAGACTTCCTTTTTGACATGTATATAATCTTTGTGCTGTTTTGTCTTCCAGGTGGAGAACTTCTTCTGTATGGGCTCTCCTCTGGCGGTGTTTCTGGCCCTCAGAGGGATCCGTCCTGGGACCAGCTGCCACCAAGACCACATCCTGCCCACCTCCATCTGCAACAGGCTCTTCAACGTCTTCCATCCCACAGACCCTGTGGTCAGTCTCACTCACTCGCAGCCCACGCAGGATGCACTCTGACTCACTGTTATGATAACAGATCTCATATTTTAAATTGCCCTCCTTGCTGACTTAGCCCACACACATTTAGGGTGTGCTTTACATCGGAGGAATTTTCTGTTTTCACTGTGCTTGCCAATCTCTACTTGCAGCGCTAAACTAAACAAAACCTTTGCAACTCACTTTCTCACATTTGCCATTGTGGGTTCCTCAGCAACTAAAGCATGAAAAAATCTCTCACCTAAACCAAAAATCAGAAATGTGCATTGCACCTATTTGTACAATGAACATTTGTATTTGTATTTAGTAGTTTTATATGGTTTACCTAATTTTATCAGTTTATCCTTGGAGTAACTGTTGTGTTCTGTTGTGTTCTTTAGGCCTACAGACTGGAGCCCCTCATCCTCAAACATTACAGCAACATTGCACCTGTTCAGATACATTGGTAAGAACTTGAATGTCCAATTTTACTAATTGACATCATATAATATTATTTTCTCATGTTGCCATAAAACTACCTTATTACCTCAGCATACTCCATTGAACAGACACAAAATTGCGCTTTCTGGTTATCCACATTATTATTAAACACATGTTATGGGTGTTGCCATATTGTCTTCTCAATCAGGTGTAGTGCCACTAATCCCACGCCATACGATGAGATCCGGCCTACTTTCCTGAACCCAGTGAAAGACTCGGCATCCGACACTGAGAGCATCCCGAGCCCGAGCACCTCCCCTGTCCTCCCCCGCAGGCACTACGGAGAGTCCATCACCAGTCTGGGCAAGGCCAGCATACTGGGTAAATCACTATCAACACGATCCTAATTCTGGTCCAAAAGTTAGGTTGGATGATGCACAGGACTGGAAGACTCACACGACATCTGTAATGATGTTACGATATATTGTAAAGCTAGCTGTCATGTTGAAATATCTAACAGCTTATAGGGTAAGACAGAATCACTGTTCATTGTTAAGACTCTTTGCCCTTAAACTGTCTCTCTAATGTGGATCATTACTGCATACCGGTTCGAAGGAGCTGATATTGCTGCATAAAACTAAAATGGGCCACATATTCATTCATTTATCACAGCTGTATAGAGATTGACTACAGTAGATAAAAATGAATACTCTCTTTTATATTTCCTTTTAAAAAAATGCTCCACATGCCCTATAAAAATATTGCTGAGAAATCATTTCCATTAATGTGCAATGACTATCCATGGATAGTTGTAGATGTGGGAGGTAAAAGTCCCTGTGTAAGTGAAATCCGTTCTCTTCTCATAGATTTTTACTTGCAGAGATCGGTCCTGCAGTATCTGAAATGGGTTTTCTGATGCTTTGCCTTCAGCACTATATCAACTATGCCATCATGTGGAGAAATGTAGAATAGACTCTTACAGTTGAACTAGATTTTACCTCTCCTATTCTTTTAAAAACATGTACTTGAAAAATATGTAAATTAAAAAAAGTTACCCTCTCTTTTTGGCTCATTCTGAACCACAGCATACCCATCTTATATCTTCCTTTTCTCTCTCTCCCCCTCCTACCCTTGTTTTAGGAGCGGCCAGCATAGGGAAGGGCATCGGAGGCATCCTCTTCTCTCGTTTCTCTCGCTCCAGCAGCCAACCCACGGTGTCCGGAGGAGTGGAGGGCGGGGCCGCCGCCGAGGTAGAGGAGCAGAAGCGGACGGACAGCCAATCAGCATACGGCCTCTCCACGATGACTCAGTCCACCTCCACCATCGCCGACGCAACATGTTCGTTCATTCACCTGTCCGGAGCTAAATATGATCAAAATTCACCAAACTTCACCAAAGTCTCATTTTGTGTTGATGTTCTCTGTGTCTGTCTTGCAGTGGAGCTGGAGCGCCGCATCGACTTTGAGCTCCGAGAGGGTCTGGTGGAGAGCCGCTACTGGTCAGCAGTGACCTCACACACAGGCTACTGGTGCTCGCATGACATCGCACTCTTCCTGTTGACCTTCATATACAAACAGAGAGAGGTGCAGTCTGAACCGGCAGAAGACCACCTGGACCCAGACTGAAACAACACATCAGCTAAAACATATAAACATGCAACACATTCATACACACTCACACCAGTCTGCATCTTTTTCCCCGATTTAACCCCTTGAATCCTTGTAAATCAGACTGACTCTTACCTTCACTCACAAGACACACATCATTTTTGTCTCACTTTAGTATGACTTGTGTACACTATAGCTCACCCCAAGGGTGACGGTGTTGGAACAGGAACTCCTAAGGAGGTGAATCCTTTGCCACTATGACCAGTAGCCTCATTTAATACATGGAGTGAGAGAGATCACTGATGATGCAACACATGCAAAAGTCCTCTGTACCCAAAAGGTTTCTCTCCACCCCAAATTCTCCAAGCTTCACTCGTATGAAACCAACACAGCCTGTTCATTTATTATCCATCAGTTCACCACTAAAGCTGTCGCGGTTCGACCCAGTCCAGGTTCTCTCTTCTCTTAGTTTGGAGCCTTGGGACGCACAAGCCTGACCGTCACTCAGTGATGATGTCAGTTCAGTCTCTGATCTTTTCCTTCACCTCGAGAGGAGGCAGATGTGAGATTGTCAGAGATTAGTGGTTTTAGCCAGAAAATAAGAACCTAACTGTGTGCTACTGCATCTGAAAAACGTTAACGAGCAAATACAATGCCTTTCAAAATTAGCCAAACAATTATGTTACTTATATAGAATATATATGTAGAATGTGTTTCCCAACACTGTCTTAGGGCATTTTATTTTCCCTTTAATAATCTTCGGGGAAAAGAGACAACCAACATTCTTTTCTTTTTATTTTTCATTCCTCAAGAAAACCCCCAGATTATTAAGTTTTTCTATTTACTTTTTTTACCATTGAGTGACTCTGGAATAATGTAAGAGTGTAAAAGAGTTCACTAAAATGGATTAGTTTTTCTAGTAATCGTGCGACAATTTTTGTTTTAATATGAGACACTACGTCTTTCTGACGCTAACAGAAACGTTACAGCTCCTCACCCTACACAACAGCATTGCAATCTCCATGTGACATTCAGAGAGGTCTTCAACCACATGAGGCTCATATGCCATTCTGTCTTGATTTTGAGCCTTGACCATGTACAAAATGTCCTCTCGTGCAGTGTCATCTGGAAAACTTTCAAGCCTTGTAGGAGATATCTAAGCCTCCAGTTAAGGGTTAGAAATGTAAAAAATTACATTTTTACACGCAATTTATCAATCAGGCAAGAACCCTTGTTTGATATAGATATAGATCACTTTCCAAATAGTAGTGTAAAATGCTCCTGATGTCAGCTACTGGACAAGAGATCTGTCATTCAAAACAATGACACCCTCATTTCCCTGCTTCTGCGTTGAGGATATGTTATGAAGAGACTTTTCATGTTTACATTGATATCCACACGACATCAATGAAACATTATAGATGTATTTTTTCTATTAAAAAAAAGACATTTTCATAACCGTTTTTAGTCGGTTGTGAATAAAAACTTGGATCTCATCATGGAAAATGGGATTCAAACTGGTGGCCAAATATATTTTACGACCAGTCTAGTTTCTTACGCTGTTAGGCTTCAGTAATGCAAAAGTGAAGGGTAATTCATACTGCAAGATCGCCCGGGGAAAAGAAGATTGGTAGCTTCTTTTTCGCCCAGTTCCACATGATGTGTTTGTGGTGCACGAACAAGTGTGTCCATGCAAACACTGGGATTGTGGTTTTTGGTGACTGACAACTCACGCTTTTCCACCCCACATCTCTTTGTGGGAGAAGAGTCATTCTATCCTGGAGACCCCAACCTTTTTCCAGTGATTGGACAAAATGCGTGACTGCCGAATTTACACATCTTGTAGGCTTCTTGCACATTTACCCCACAAAGAAGAAAGTATGAACAATTGGAGAGAATAAACTATAAATTTTTTTCTCCGCATAACATCTTTACTGGGAAGTAAAAAAAACTTGCCTTACGATTATGAGAGCATGTATAAGGGCATTTCTCCAGTAATAATAGAGCTTAGGTTATGAATTTTTTCAGCAGTGGTCTTTTTGAGAACACGACCAGGAATGATTATGCAAAAGCGTATGTTTATGGCTCATTATGAGATGTTACAAAGCTTACTCACTTTGCATGGTGTCATGTTAATGATGAATGGATGTTAGAAGAGGAGGACATTGCGGAAAGTGCCAACACACATCTAAGAAAATGTTTTGTGTTCTTCACTGGCTAGAAAACCACTCATGATTGATTGTGGATTTTTAATGAAATCTTCTATGAGACAGTTGCAATCGATGAAGAAATGGAACTAACCTCAGACTTAAATGTGTCAGACTTTGTTTTTGTCTGTGTCAAATTTCCTTTGTGTCCTGCATTTTGTTATATTATTATAGTTATCATCAAAGAGCTTAGATAGATTTGCTATGGCGCAAGCTGCTGCTTTATAATTCACACAATCAAGGGCTGTGACTAGTCCACCGCTGAATGGATTCCATTTATGGGTATTTAATGTGCTACTTGGGACCATTGCACATGTCTGTGTTATGTGAGGAAAGGCCTGTTGACGTGAGCAGGCCGAGGCCAGACCGCCTTTTAGAGGACCAGATAAGTGAAAGAAAGGTTTTGGAAACAGTGAGACATAAGGGAAAGTAACGTGAAAGTGTTTCTAAATGTTTTGTGGTGGACCTTGCACATACTCATCAGCGATGAATCGCACAGAAATATGACCCTTCGTTGCTTTTTTGCATTCATTTTGAGGATTGCGTGTTGTGAAGCATTGACTGATACAGAATGTGGTCAGTGATTAACTCTTCTTTTAACATACTTAGTGACTTGGAAGGCAGACGTGCCGCTGACCCTGGAGACCTTACACTATTCTAACTACATTGTTTTAGAGAAAAATACAAAGACAGTTCCACTGTTGCCTCTGCATGTTAAAAGTACACAGGGAGGGTGTGGACACAGCCCATCGGGTGAAATAACAGTGCAGGCAGTCCATCTCAACAACAATATTTTGTCAGTGTTTGTGAGCTAGCTGTGCGTTTCCAAAATGTTTGAGAAATTTGCACATTTCTCATCGCAGCAAATCCTCAAAGGTGTATTATTACTCCAAATCAAGCACAGAATGTCAACTATATACACTCCCAGCTTGCAAAAGAAAGAAATGCTGTGTACACACATGGGGACTTTGATTACTTGAGCTTCACTGCAGAGTTTTTTGTTTATTTGTTTGTTTTTTTTTTGTTTGTTATTGTGACAGGATATTTTTTCTTGTTAAAGACATCACAAACATCAGGGAAATGTCTTTTGTTACATGTTTTGTAGATTTACCACTCTGGTTGAGACCAATTTGAAGCCATGGTTAAGTAAAAATATTAAGCTCTGTCATTGGTGTGTGTGCAGTTATTTGTTTCTTAGTCACTACTTCTAACTGTTCAGAGACTATTAATCAAGGGCCCTTATCCGTTTGACATTATTCACTGTTGGGGATGATTATATAAAAGAAATACATGTTACAACTTCTTGTGGGTGAGTTGAGTGAAATATACCTTTAATTTGTTTCTGATACGACTGTTACTTTAACTTTTGAAAGGATGTCCTGGAAAGTGTTCTGTCTGTCCCTACAGCTGTGCAATAACCCATGCCTGTAATGGATTCAAACTGCCATCCGAAGCACTGTATTTATTTCCTTTTATTAAAGCATTTCTTTTTTGGATACAATGACTGTAACTTTTTCTTATCCTGTCGTGTCCTTTGGATAATACCGGAGGAGAATTATTCAATTTGGAATCTGCTGGGACCAAAAGCCCTGTAGTGTAGGAGGAGGTTAACAGCATCAGAGGAAGATGGCCTCATAATATTCAAAGGAAAATATCACTTTTTTCCCAGACTTATTTTGTCAGACAATAGAGCTATTTATTCATCAGGAACTCGGATCAAATTCTTTCCGAGGCACCCCCTGGAGTGAATGGCCAAGCTGATTGATAGATCATGAATAGGCCTTATTGTAATCCACCAGCAGTCATGGTTGCAACACGAGTTACTCGCGCTTTAATGCAGTTAAGCAACATCTGCAAAGGCCAGGCTCACAGATGGGACCAGTTACTGCCCCAGTGATTCACATAAATAATGGATCAGGTCCTGCTGTTCTGTGTTTGGCCAGGAGAGGTCAGTCATCTACAGGGAATACTGGAACAATAATCTCTGTTGACCATCTGTTGTCCAGCGCCTTACCTCCCAGTGTCTATTCCTTTTTACTCTGTGTGGGTAATTGAGCTGTTTTGACAGTTGTTATGCTATTTGTTATGACGGCACTGTTTGATTATTTATGTCCCAAAGTCAAGTTTATAAGATTTATGATAGTCCATGATTGTTAACTTGGATCAAGTTTGATCAAGTGTCATTTCACTTTACCCACTCAAATATCACACCGACCAAGTTCCATAAACCGAGACTAACACAAGGTGTTTATGAAGGCCATACCACTCACACCCTTGCACATGCTCACACAGTATCTGACAGTGTAAAGCTCTTGTGGGTCTCCTGACAGCTCCACCACCTCTCCGCCTCCCCTCCTTCCTCCCCTCTCCTCCTCTCTCCTCATCCACAGCAGCCAAGTCAGCTCCCTATCTGACTCTCCTGCTCTGCATCTGACTGACTCAAATGTTTACCCTGCAATTAAAACACAGCCTATAAAAGGCAATGGGTCGGCTGCCAGACACTGACGAGGGGGTCAGAGCTGCAGGGAGAGAGGTTATAAATCGCTTTGATGCAGATCATAGTCTGAAGGCCCAAATTCCTGAGCTGGAGCTTGGAGCTCTTGAGCTGGAGGCTTGGGGCTTGGAGCTAGTGAGTTCACCGGGGGACTGAGCCAGAAACCCTGATGATTCATGGGTCTTTACCACTTGGAGTGTGTGCTGGAGTGTGTGCTGTGCTACTGCTGTGCAAAAGGAGTCGATACTGTATAATGGAAGGAGAGAGGCAGCAGACTCTCTCTCTTTTGTACCAAACTGAACATTTGCAGGGGCTTTTGATTGAATGCATATAAACATGTTGTTCTTCATTTGCAGCAAATAAAGACGTGAGCGAGAAAGCAGCAGAGAATATGATCTTGGGTGTTTTGCATTTTGTTTAACGAGGAAAACTGTGAAATTCCACACACTGATGATATGTCAATCCATTGTTTACAGTGATTACCATGCATGCTGTTTCCACAGATATGGGCAATTTACTTGCAGCTATCCCATTCCTGTAGCTTTGCTGAAGTCATTTGGAAAATGTGTGTACTGAAAAGAAAAAAGTAACATGTTGTGATTTTGACCTCTACAAGATTATTCTCTCATAGTTACCAGGCTAATTAAGGAGACAGCTGCAGAAGCTTTTTTGTGTTTAGAGTCTGTTAACAAATCAGAGCAAATTGTTGGAAAGTTCCAATAATTTAATCAACTCCTGATATGAGAACCGACCTTAAGTGTGAGTTCAGTGTTTGTATTGTTTGCAAACACATGTCAAAAATAGATGTTTGAGTTTCATGCGTGGAAGTTACTGCTCTATAGGCAAATAAGTAATCTGTCAAAATGACTGTGTACATAACCCAGGCTAATTTCTGCACTCCATAATCCTGGCCTGGCCTGGGGCTTTTCTTCTAAATGAATTAGTCTACATGGTATGAAAAAAAATGGACAGGCCAATTGTTTACATCAACTATCAAGGGCAGATTTTGCAGGAGATTATTAATGACTGTCACTGTAAAAGTGAGAGAGCTACAGTAGGAGTCAGGAGAGTCATTCGGAGTGCTATTCCCAAGGCTAAAGACCCCCATTATGGTCCCTGGATGCTGGCTGCAAGCTCACTACTATTTCCATAAAAGGCAGCTTGAGAACTTAACGTCCCCTTGTTCCTTATTCTGGCCCTTAACTGTTGATATTTACTCCTTTGGGGTGGTGCACTTTTAGAAAATATGGAATAAAGCATTTATGACTATACTTTGTCCATACAAGTTGAAATCTTAATAAGTCGTTTTATTGTCTTAAATCACTTTGTGTAATATTAAGAGTTAAAGTCTTATTTTTCTCCAACCAAGCAGAAAAATAAGATGAGTTGGAAAAAATCTCTCAGTAAATGAGATAATTTTCCTTTCTTTTAAAGCAAACTTGTTTCCAGGTATTTCTTGGGTCACCGTGATCTAGATAGTGATCACGGTGACCGGTAATTTGCCCTATTCTGCCTTGTTTCAAGGTATTGTTGCTTATCTCTAGCAGTGAATTACTAAGACAAGCATGTTGCTTTGACAGATTTTTTTTCACGTGTTAAAAGCAGATATAACGACTAAATTACACTAAATGATTCAATAAGAAATGTGATTTACCCCGTATTTATGTAAAGTGGTCGACTGATAAAGAGGAAAGGAGAAATAACCTACTGTTCAACAGCTTTGTGCGCAATATCTGTGCGTCACACACACGAGCCCTATGAATAAAGACACGGGCCTGTGTGTGAGGGGACAGGGAGACCACTAGGCGACCATAGCAAAGAAAAAGCTCCCAGTATGAAAGGAAAAGTGGGATTGGAGCAGTGACGTTATCTGCCTGAAAGAGGGAGGGAGAAAGAGGGACGGCTGGACTCCATTAGCCGAAGCCTGCACGAAAACAGTTTGGGATACTTCACTTCGGCGACTTCTTGTGGGATTTTTTTTTCTCTTCTATTTTTGTTTTCCTCCAAAAACATTTCTACATGATTTAAAGGGGGGAAACTTTAGCGTGATTACCGTGACGTCGACTGTTTTAGAGCTTTTTGTCTCCGGGTTGGTGCATTAGTGAAGGTGAGTGGACATATTTTAATTTTCGTCCTCAAAGCTTTGCTCATACGCCGTTATGAAATATGGAAACATTTAGTTTTTCGTATTGTTGCTGTGCACAGTCACCGCCAGACTTAATTCATACTTTTGTTGACAACTCTTTTCAAAGCTAAGCGTCTAGTTTGCCGTTTTGCGCTCACTTTCCAATGAACTTACTCTTGTAATGACCGACTGAGTGTTCACCCAAGAGTTCTTGTATGAGCTCTGCTTACATAATTAACCTATCCGCCTATTTGCAGGAGAGCGTTTACCGTTATTTTAACAGGTGAACAGGCACATTTGCAGAGGGAAACGCTGCCAAGGTCCCTGTTGAACTTCTAGCCCCGGGGCTAGCCTTTGTTCTTGTCTGTTTATTGATTAGAGGGCTGTTTTGATCGCCAGGCCACTGTACTGACACCCTCAGATCAAAAGAATGACAGATTTATTGTAACTTTATGGCTTTAAGTACACACATAAGGTTGCGTCTTATTCCAAAGTGAAAACGTGGACTGAGGGCCGCTTGAAAGTGTCTTCTGGTGAAATGAAAATATGATTTTTTCGCCCCAAGAGAAAAGATTTTCCAGATTTCTTTCTCCTCCTTGCTCTCCAAATGACTCTATTCCTATTGAACCCGTGTCTATGATTTTCAGTGAGTATGGTATTGTTTTTTTCCCCCTTTTTTCCCTATTGTATCAGTGTAAAATTTCTATAGGATAGCATGCATAGTTTTGCTGTTCTCTCTGCCCAGTATCCCTCTAAAACTTAGAACAGGATATAGTTCTTTTCCCTTGCGGCCAACAGGCCTCACATGCCGTATACACCAGATTCTTTCTCTGCAGAAGGTCGAAAGGTTTATGTTCACCCCAGTGTGACAGAAGTTTATCCGGACCTTTCCCCCTCCTGACTGTGGGTCTCTTTGACAGGATGGCGCTGGACGGGATCCGGATGCCCGATGGCTGCTACGCCGATGGGACGTGGGAACTGAAGATGCATGTCACTGACCTGCACAGGGACGTGTCTCTGAGGGTCACGGGGGAGATCCACATTGGAGGGGTCATGCTCAAACTCGTGGAGAAACTTGGTATGTCCAGCCAGCTGCATGCTGTCATGCAAGGCCCAGAGCCAATGTAGGGCGGTTTTTCAAAGTTTTTCAAAGCATTGTCCTGACAGATAAGGCTAATTACTACACGTGGTACTGTATCTTGCAGTCCACCATGAATGAGTTATCCTTTGAGCCTGCCGGTACCTCTCTAAAATGTTCTCCCTTTGTGATATAATGGTCATAGTTGGCTGTAATGTGTTTTTCTGTGCACGCCAATGGCTGGCTGTCTTATCTGTTCATATTTGTGCGGGCAGTAAAATCATAACTCTGCAACACGGTTACTTGTCTTAGAGCTAAGATTCCACTCTGAAGTAAACACCACTCTTGCATGCAAAAGTTCAAGCTGTTTCTCAATACAGGTCATAGTTTAGAACAGAGCTTCTCCATCCTCTTTATGGAAAGGAACTGAGAATTGTGCTTCTGAAATCTGGGATTGGGGATTTGATTAATTTGGACAGAGGTCTAATTAATTTTTGTGGATATAACAAAGGCAGATGGCATTAGAAAACCCATTGTTTTAATACATTTTCTCATTGTTGGGACTATGGTTGATTATGGATATTAAACTGCTTCAAATCGACTCACTGTCTATGGACTCTACCTTGCAAGCTGGTGGTTAAGTTCCACTTTGTTACCCACACATATGGGTCAGCAGCATAGGGCATAAAGAAACCATGCACAATGTCCCTCCCCCGCTATGCCATGCACACGTCTGTAACTGCAATCATGACAAGTTTGGGTGCAAGTCAGCATAATAGTCCTCTGTTCCAGCCACTTGAACACTGCCCTGTTTCACGGAGGCTGGAGAAAGGTCAGCGGTGGTGGCAGTGCATTTTGGGAGTGACAGTGTGCTGTGTGTAGATGGCGACTGAATGCTCAGCATTCCTCCAGGGCTCCAAGGTTTTATTCCCTGCCCATGCTCCTGTTTTTAGCTCTCGTGTTAGAGCTGCACATAATTGAGGTCTTTGTTCTCTGTGGTCGTCTGCGCTCAGCAGCATCCATACCAGGCTCATATGTAGTGTTGCTGCAGCATGTGGGACGACGTGAATTCATTTTTCCTCCTGCCTCAACTTCTCTCCAGGCCTGGCCTTATCCATTGTTTGAATTGTGTGCATGCTTTTTGTTTACACATAGGTTGAAGGGTATGACTTTTCTTCCGGTAGTCCAGTTTCAAGTTCTTTCTTTCCCTCAGCAACACCTGTTTTTGTCATAGCTTAGTTATAACAAAGCAGTCATTGCAGGTTGAATCTGAATTATATTGAGTAGTTTCAGGAGTGATTTTTAAATTATTTACTTTTTTGAGACACACAACTCTCATCCACATGTGATAAGATGTTACTGTTTGCCTCCCTTTTCATAGGCATATAGTGTTTGCACTGATGAGTTTTCCTTTTTTATCTGCCATGGATTCCAGTGGCTTGAGGTCTTCATGTCCATAGTTGACAATGGTTTGGATATGTTGACCATGGATGGTTGCTGGATATTGTTGCAATGAAGCAAAATAAGAGGGCGTGTGGTTGTGCAAGCTTGTTTGTGCCATTGTCTTATCTGAAAGCATTTCTATTCTTTTCTTTTTGATCAAGGTCTTTTTATTGCAGTTTTTCACAGTGTACAAAACACAAACAGTGCACTA
>OMLF01031531.1:3416-17496 GCA_900302615.1 Holocentrus rufus
AGAGAGAGAGAGAGAGTAAGGGAGAGTAAAAGAATAAGAAGAAGGTAGAGATCCACACCAGCAAGTCTGTTTTCTCCAGAGAGGCCTGTGAGGCCCAGAGGAAAAACACACGGCTCATTCATATTAATACCAAACACTAAAATCTGTTAGGGGAAACAGCAGACGGGAAATGTGACTGCTACAAATACACATGGGTACGGCTGAGAGAGAGAAAAAAAAAACTGTCGACAGGTTTGGAGGGAGAGAGAGAGGCCAGAGTGAGACACAGAACAATAAGGAGACACAGACAAAGCAGCAGGCAGAGAAAAATAACAGCAGCTAAAGCAGCGGAGAGGGGATTTCTTATCCTGATGGATCAACTGAGCTGAGAATCTCATGAGAGACAATGTCATTGTTTCAGAGGAAAATGATTGTCCAATAAATGACAATCTTACTCCATTTGTTTCAAGAGGTATCCATCTGCCCAGGCAATTAATTCATCCTGATTGCAGCTGCTGAATGACGGATAATGAATCTCAATATCTTTCGCACACTGCCAGGACTGAGACTGTTATTCCCCAAAGAGCGTACGGTGATTTTCTGTCCAAATTTCCACTGATTGGGCCAAAATTCTTCGTGGAGATGCTGGCCCAGACTAAAGGATGTCATCTGCATTGTTTCAGTTGAGGTGTTTTCCTGTCAGATGCTGTTAATCAGCAGCTTCTCAAACATGAGAATGAAAAGAAATTGTTCATCTGGCAGCGCAGTTGGCTCACGACTCAACAGCATAAAATGAATAGCAAATGGATGTCACTGCACATTACAGTGTATGGTATGATTTGGGCCATGAGTGCAGCACAGGAACAACGTGGCCCTGAAAAAGGCACTGTGCAACACAAAAACACAAAAACAAAAACAACTGCCTTTGGATTTTACTTCCGATCACTGTTACTGTCCTGTTTCTCTTCTTTTATTGTTATTTTACCCCATCTTCTCCATTACTAATTTTGTAATACTTTATTCTACCTTTCCAACACTAACCTTTGTTTTTTTCCCCCCTTTTTGACTCCCTGAGGTGTTTGTCTTGCCTGCTATGAGGGTTCAGGTCAGCTAATGCTGTTTTGTTTTCTATAAACTGCAGGCTTATAAAGCCTTTTGAGACTGTAACATTGACTGTAACTAATAAATTTAAACGTATATTTTAATGTCTTTCATATATATTTGTGTATATACTTATACAGTATGTCCTTGTGTGAGTATTAGTCACCAGTACATCACTGATGCATGCACTGCCTGAATGTGTGGGACACAACGTGGAGAAAATGTGTACAAACCACAAATTGTTGCTAAGCTGCTGTCAAATTCTCAGTTGGCTGAATAAGATGTGGTAGGTACAAAAACTGGGGCAGGCAAGGAGGCTATGTGCAAGTATAATTGTGTGTGTGTGTGTGTTGTTGTGTTTTGGTTGTTGTGTATTGTGTGTGTACATGCACGCGCTTCATGCACATGTGAGCGTTACCGTGTGAGTGTGATCTGGAAGATCTTGTATCCGGCGATGAACGAGGCCAGTCTGGTCAGGCTCTGTTTGCCTGATCCCCCGACACCCACCAACAACGCATTACCTCTGGGTGTCCGGATTATCCTTGACACCTACAAACAAACACATACACAAATAGAGGACTAAATGGAGGCTGTGCGTCTGAGTGTGTGAGTGAGAGAAGGCAAAAAAAAAAAAAGAGTGTGAGATAGAGAGAAAGACCAAGGGGGAAACTGCGGATGTGTGTGTTAAGTGCATGTGTGCAAGCAAGCGAGAAAGTTCTTAAAAGCTCTACACATGAAGTTGCCATTGAAGGCAGAATATTTTTGGGTGAAGTCATTGGAGGGTTTTCAATGCAGCAGCTCTACCATTCAGAAAATGTCTGAGGGCTTACTGGCTGTGGATTGTCAGAGCCAACAAGGGTTTATCCAAAAACAAAGACAACACCACAAAAAAGGTTGAAGTGAGGTAAAAGAAAGAACGAACAAAAGAACGAAAGAAAGAATGAAAGAAAGAAAGAAAAAGCTTGTATAACCCAAGATGGAGTGGATATTATCTTTAGTCATTCATACGGATGACAAACTGAATAACCGAGTGCAGACAATGCATATTACATGAACTCATTTGAATTCAAAGTGCAATACTTTTCACTTCCTACACCTTCTTTGACAGGTCAAGGTGTTCCTTATTAAAATGCTACCTCAGCTCTCTAGAATCCTCCACAGATAGACCTGCAGACAGTCTTTTCTCTATGTAGTTTCTGATTTAGGTCCTAATTGAGGCTGTGACATTTTGCCAAACTGTTACAGGCTCAGTGGAGAGAGACTGTGTTGTTTCTTTTGTGTGAGAATATAACTTCAGCTGCTGTCTTGTTTACGATGATGTCAAGCTGCTTGAAATGGAAAAGTTCAAAGGAAAACTACAAACTAACTAAGCAAAAAAAAAAGTCCGTCAGGCAGATGTGACACCATCGTGTTGAGAGGTCTGGTGACTATAAAGGCAGAAATTAAGTTTTGATCAAAATTTAATTAGAAACAGACATATTGATATTCTGTTTGTTTCGGGGCATTCACATTATTGTGGAAAACCACAGTAGTTGCACTATGCACAACATTTTGTACAGTTCTCTTGCATGATGCGCAACAGCAGTGTTTAACTGACATTAGCTAAATTGCTATGAACAAGCTGAAACATAGCAGTAAAGGCAGCAGTGGCCTACACACGCCAATAAAATCATGTCTTTGTAACAAAACTGGTGGATTTATCTACTGGCTGACATTCCACCGTGCAAAGGTTTTTTTTGGTGTAGTCTCTGTATTCCCTCGTGGTGTTGTTGTTATTGCTGAAATGTTATTGCTATTGCTGAAACTACAACATCACATATTAGTATATAGTTTGCTTTCATTCCAGCGATGTTTTGGATTGCGTATTATATTTTTCAAATGCCAAGCTCATTGGCTGGCTAAGGAAAAAAGCTTCAGTACAGTACCTTGACCAAGTGTATCATAGCGTCCCGGAAAAAGACCATGTCCATGCCGGTTCCCCTGATGCTCTCATTGTATTGGCTCAGGAACATGTTCAGACGGTCCATTAGACTCTCAAATGACTCTATAGGCTCATACACCTTTGGCATGTCAAAGTCTGAATCCTCTGGCTCCTCCCCTGTGAGGAATTCAAATTTGAATTGAAATTATGATAACACATAAATGGTGAAGGTGATTCATTTTTTATTTAAATGAAAAAACATAGGTGCTGAAATCTTCTAACACAGGATCTTCAGCATGCTTTACCATCCCCTCTACCTTCACTGTAACCTTGCCTCTCTATGTGTGTGTGTGTGTGTGTGTGTGTGTGTTTGTGTGTGTGTTTGTTTGTCTCTCATGTAAGTCGTTTGTTTTTACTTGTCTTTCAGGTTGTGCTGTTCCTGTTCTGTCCACTAGGTTTCCCACTGTTTCCTGTGACAACACACCTGTTTCTGATCGTTCTGATATGCAGTCATTCCAGTCCTGCTCCTCCTTCCAGCTGTTCCTCATCGCTAATCAGCCTACAGTTGTATATGTTATGCATAATCCATAATGAGGCAGTCTTCTAATTATTTTTCCAATAGAAGACTGCATCGTACGACATGACTTGCAGAGCTGTCGAGTCTAGCAGTGAAAGCTAAGAAATTACAATAAAAAAATTTTTTTGAAGGTGGGGGTGCCGTTGTGTTTACGTTTCAAGGTTGCCAATATTTGCTTGCGACAGGCAGGCAGCTAGTTAGGAGAGGCATTTGCCCGATACGATCATCTTGATTGGAGGAAAGTAACGATCGCAACATCCTTTTTGTTGTCTTTTGGTGTTGCAGGTCCTCTACTGATCTCACTTCTTTCTGTATATAGCTAGCTTGCAAACATCAGCCTACAACACACACACTCACACACACAAAGCAGCAACTCTCAAATGTGGAAACTTTTGGTGCTGTTGACATTGTGGTGAATAAATTGGCCATGCCGCTGTTTATTTCTCAGACTTCCAGTAAATTGATGTAGTTAAGGTTATTGCCTGTACCATTTTTTCTTTACTTTCAGTTAAGTATTTTATATTATACATCTGCCTCTGTGTCTGCTTTTGGGTCCATTTTACCCCACAACATGTCATAGTGTAGTATTTTCGGATGCGAATGTGAATGATATGCTTGTGGGTTGAGCATTACCTGTAGCCTCAGGTGCATCTCGTAGAAAGTCAACAAAGTATCTGTCCACTCCATAGTCCACCATGTTCTTTTCCTCCTCTCCCAGCTCCTCCTCCACCAGCTTCACCAAGGCTTGGTCAAACCACTCCACATCCTCAGGCATGGTAAATCGGTCAGCTATCACACGTTTGCACTCATGTTTCCACAATGCCAGCAGCACCTGGAAGATGTGTTACAGGCATAATTCATGCTATCAGGGAAGACGTCCTTCACTCAGGGTGAATCTGTCTTCAGTGTCAATTCCAGAAGTCTGCCAGCATCTGCCAGCATGACAGATGAGCCTCACTTTCCATTTAGCTAATTCAGCTCTATTGCATATACACATACAGAGAGGGAAGCCAACATGATGAATGGCATCGATTGGGTTGCACTGTTTTATTCTTTCTTGGCAATGGATCATTGAAATCCCTGTATGTGTTTAATGAGCAGGTAAAGAAGGTCCCTCAGGATTTATGAACAAAGAAGCATACAGAGTAGGGATATTTGGATGTGCTGAAATTCATGATACCAAACATACATCAAACTATATTTAGGAATTCTGCACACACACCATAGCCACACATAATCAAAACCATGGAAATTGGACATCTGAGAAAGAACTGAGCCTCCCATGCCAGACTTTTCAGTGGTCCCAGGTTTGGTCCCACCTTTCAAATATCTGGTTGAGATGTGGTGACTGCAAAGACCATAGCATATGATTCCATCTTTATTTGATAATGAACTAAGTATGCTAATTGCACAAATAGCTCAACATGCACCTCTTAGCAACCAAGATGAATTGCAAGACAGAAAGTATTTGGTTGTAATAAACCTTTAAAACTAGTTAGGCAGAAAGGAGAATTTCGGACCCCCTCGAAAACGAGATGATTCATCTCAAGGGGCTAAGCGTTAATAAATTCAAATTTGGGTAAATCTTTTCACCTGAACAGAGTTGACCACCTCAGCAGTGGTATTCAGCATGCCTTGCCAGACTCTGGACAAATCCCTGAGGTTGAAGATGTAGTGGAATTTGGCAGGAGTCGGAAGCATCTTGACCTTAGTCAACTGCCAGAGCCGACGAGTCAGAGACACCAGGTGGGGCACAGTGCTGCGGATCTCCTCGCTGAAACCACGGCGGGCGCAGTAATGGCCGTTACCAATCACACCTGGGTTGGAGGTGATGGAGTCAGTGAGGTGTAGTTAGGGAAATGAGTGATGAAAGCAATTCATTGTTAACAAAGGTATACAATACCTTTGTATTAAAATTAAAATTATTATGAATAAAATATGAAATATAGCATGCATGATGGTGTGCAGTAGAACTTGAGGGGTAGTTTTTATAATCTCTTTAACCTCTTGCCTGTAAATATGTTTTGCTATTGACTGAGAGCAAACTGAGGGCAAGAGAAGCAAAATCTACCTTGAGTCCTCCAGATCATAGATATTCATACTCTGAGACATATTTCATATTGTTTGAATGAAACATTCAGAATCAACACAAAGTGAAAAATAACTTGGGCTCAAGGCAGTGAACTGAAAACCCATTCAAAGTGCAGAAAAAGGGGGAGCACTGCTTATTCTGGATAGACTGCCTGGTCTTTTGGTCTATTTTCTTTTGGTCTGTGTGTTATGTCTGGCTGTAAACATTGCACTATGTAGGACAAGGGTATTCTCTGTACATGATGACGAGTGAGTCTCTCTTTATTTCTTTATACTTCAATACTGTCTGTACATTTCTATTATGTAGCATATTTATTGAATGTCATTTCAGCGCCTAATGCATATTGGTTATGACTAGATTTTTATTGATTTGTCTGGGTACTGACTGCCACACGCATATACACGTTTTTATCATACACTAGTGACTGGGTACATGTCATATTTATCTTTTAAGATCGAGTCTCACATTGTTACAAGCGCTGAAAAAATCACTCTGGTGTACTAAGTATTCTAAATGGAGCCCTGCAATTTTTCCATTATCTCAAAATCTTCACCATCAATAAAACACCTAGCAGTAATTAATAAACACTTCTGACACGCCACATGTCATATCAATGTGAAATCTACTGTGAAAAATAAAGATCCAATATTTATACTCACCAAAAATCTTGTCTATGGAAGCATTTGAGGGTAGGGTACAGTTAAAGATGGAGAACTGCCTCTTCAGTCTCTGTGGGATGTCATTACGGCCTCCTCCAGGGTGGATCATGGCTGCCAAGAACTGGATGTCCACAATATTGGTGAACTCCCCCGGTTTCTCCAGATTATAGAAGCCGTTCTGCTCCATCAGCTGCCGCACAATCTCATTAGTCACCTAGGATGAAGGGTGAAGGATAAGTTCAAAAGAAGAAGTCGCTGTTATTCTTTGCTGTTAACTACTTTTTGGAAACTGCTGACTTGATCGCTGGTTTAAACTCAAAAATAGAGAATTATCATCGGTTGATACAGTATGTTCTACTGAAATCAAAGGATGTGTTTGGCATTTTATTCAAAGAAGTTGCTGCTCTCAAACCTGGTCTCCCCACTCATTGATGACGGGCATGTTGATGTCATCTATGAAAATGGACATTTTCTTCCCAGCTGGGGGTCCATAAGTGGTCCCCATCCGCTTATCCACATAGCTCTCAACGGTTCTCTAAATAGAGAGGGACAGAGGAGAGGAGAAAGTGAGCAAAGAAGAAAAACAAGATGACATAGAAAACAAGAGAAGAGGAAGGAGATAATGATGGAGAAAATGAGAGAAAAGGAGGAGACAAAGAGGAGGACAGAGAGGGGCAAGCGAGAAAATAAGAAGGGAAAGATAAGAAGAAAGTAGTGTTTCATCTTTTCCACACCGACATAATCAGTCATGACAGCTTGATCAATGCACAGCTTAGTCACGAAGAGGGGAAAAAAGCAGCAGTCCCACCTCTTGTGTGCACATTATTTATCAGAGCAGACACAAGAATCAATATTACTTGGCAAATCCATTAAAAATGACAAGCTAACACAAATGCAGAGTATCCATGGTCAGATAAAACTGCAAAGAATGAAGCCAGAAGCAGTTTGAACTAAATTTAATCAAGAGGAAGGAAGAGCTGTGTCTTATACCTGGAACATGAGGGGCGTAGTAGCAGAGGAGAAGTTGAGGCTCTTGCCTATGTGGGTCTCAGGGTCGTACTTCGACATGTAGCCTTTGATGATGACAGTCTTGGCTGTTCCTTGCTCTCCAATTAACAAAACAGCCTGTGGTAAAAATACATAAATTCATAACCAGTCTTAAATTGTTTCAATTAAGAGGGAAAAGGAAGAAAAAAACGTTCCCCTCATGTTTGGATAATGGCATGCAATTTGTTTGCTGCTTTGGGTGAGCAGAATTTGAGCAGGATTATGAGTAAAATATTCAAATATCCAACATGGGACAATATGAGTAAAATATCCAACCTGAGATAGCAGATTTTATGGAATTGTCTGTATCTCATCATTACTATATTCTCAAAATATACAGTATATGAGAGAGACAGACAGAGACAGACGGACAGACAGACAGACAGACAAGGAGGCAAAAGGATCCATCTTCTTTCATTCAGTCTTAATTCCACATTTAATGTACACTATTCAAGTCTATTCACATAGATCAGCTGTGCTCTCCCACTTTTCTATGTCTGAAAAACAAGTGTGAAAGGAACTAGCTCAGCCAACAAGACTAATTAGAGAACTATTTATAGTGACTGAGGAAATGATCCATCAATGTCTAGAATGTCATACACAACGTATCATTTACTCTCGGTTTAAAATCCGAACATGTACTCATCTCAAGTGTCATTGTCATTTGGGGCTTTCAGATTGTATCCTTCCATTCATTTCCATCAATGGTAAAAAAAATAATGGGATTTAATTATGGCCTATTTCTCCCACACTTTTGTGATCAAAGTGACAAGCACTATGTGGTCATGGACAGAGCAAGAGAAACACAGACATCCCGCCGTCAATGGTCTTTCTATAGTATATCTATAGTAAAAATTAACATATGCTTCCCTCGATCAAGGCGTTGCTGTAAGAACAAGTCAGGGGGAAACATAGTTTAGTCAGTAGTATAAAACTAAATCACCAACCATGGCTTTTCTCTTCGTAAAAGCACAGTTAAGTAATATAATAAATAAACTGTGGTCAAATCATCATACACACATGGTGCCAAAGACACATACAGAATCCTCTGCAGTTTGTTTTCATCTGCTGAGTCTGCACTTTGTTCATAGAGCACATTCACCACACATGTAATTTACTGAAGAGCAGCAGCTCTGCGGCTTAGAATTGTGTTTAGGCAACAAGCCCAAGCAGAAAAAGTGAAAGAGGGTTTAAATGACAAAATCACTTAACTAAAGTGTTATGTTGTCACTGTAAAGTAAAGCAAGCGGGGTATTTGCATAATTTAGCTGTTCTGGGAAGAATTTACTCTGATGTGAACATCTTCCCACCACTACAAACACAGTATTTAGCCCCATTACCAACAACACAGGACCCCAAACATGATAATGTCACTAACTTACTCATTTGCTCCGACAGCCAATACAACCACTGTGGTCTCTTCTACAGACTGCTAGCAGGGCTACTGGACTCTTGTTTTCACTGCAGTTTCAAAACTCAGTAGCATCCACATCAGCAAATAAAAACAGAGATAATCGAAGTACCCTCAAAAGCAAATATTAATACTGGACATAAATAATTAAAAAACAATACATATATATGTATATATTTTAGACTGACTCCTTTTCATTTTCATGGAAAGGAAGCGTGGTCCAGAATAACATATGTCAAAATAATCGGTCATGCTTCAGAGGACAATTAACTGAAGGCTCAAAGGACGAGCCTCAATCAAAACAGGAAGAGGGCATGTGCTGTCTATGTGCTCGCAGGCAAGCACATAGACAAATAGAATGCTGCTGCTCTAATTGAAGATACTGCAGTTCTGGAATAATCAGTCAATAAATATGGATCTCCAAAAAGTTTCTTCTCATCAACACGCTAACATGTAGAAACTCACCATCCTCCACCTAGTGGAGATCCTTGAAAGGTTTTGGGGGTTATTCTTTGAATCTGAATTGCTCTTTTGCGCGTGCACGTACACACACGCGCACGCACACACGCACGCATGCACGCACACACGCACACGCACACACACACACACAGGAGCAATAATGATTGTCATTTTCACATTTTTACTGCCTGATGTTTTTTCTATCTTTCCACTCCTCTCCTTATTTCCCATTCAGAGCGGTGGAGCATCTGATATAGGCTTTTAAATAGAGTATTTACCACATTATTTTAATCTGGTCTTTTAGTACCCATCAAGTCACGCTACCAAGTTACTGATCTGAAGCGTGTGTGTGTGTGTGTGTGTTTATTGAATGCACTCAGCTTTAGCCAAGAATAAATGAAGCATTAGACATTGAATAGGTAAGATATTAAATGGCAGCTACGTTCACCCACATCCTTATCATTGAGGCTTAAGGGAAGCTGTGAAGATTTTCCACTGAAGATGTGAAAATGTCAATCTCAGCACCCGACATAGTAAAAACATCAAATTTTTACAAAGGCAAATACTTAAAAAGCAGGAAAAATATCAAGAGTAGGAGAGGTTTGATGATGCACAGTGGTAACCAGGGTAGAGGCCCCATATCCCGTTCTGGCCCATGAAACCTATTCAAGACAAATTTTAACTTCAAAATGTAAGTGCAACATATTAACAGAAAACTATACAGGCTCACAAAGGGAAAAAACAGCAGGCTGTCTCTAACCTTGAAATTTGTTCCTTATAAAGACAGGTTCTGATTGAAAGATGTTTTTTTTGTCTAAAAACGGTAATATGCACAATTGTTCCCTTTGACCAAGCTCACCTTGCCCTGCTTGGCGATGGTGTGAATGAGGAAGTCTGTCCTGACATTGTCCACATTGGGAACCAAGATGGAGCCATATTCTGGGGTGATGTCAGATGGGTAAATGTATTCTTCCACTCTGGTGCTCCAGTGGACCCACTGGCCTAGTCGGAAAAATAATGTGAATGCATTTAAAAAGAAAAGGGTACACTCTGGAGATGAGTTCAAGGTAAACATACTAGTTAGTCTGAGTGCTTTAGTTGGACTAACATACCTGTTGAAATCTATAACATAGATTTGAAATAAAGAGATGTCTGTAAAGGTTTAGCACAAAGACAAAGTCCCATAATGCACTGTACAATCTGGTATATGTACAAAGACTGCTGAAATAAAGGCTGACATAAAAGACTTCTTAGGCGCTGTGCTTCTGTTTGGCAATACAGAAGCACTAGCATACCTTTTCTTTGTTACTTTCTTGTGGAAAGGTATGCTGGAAAAGATTTTCTATAAAGAAAAGTAATAGGCTTCCATACACTGTTTTCTTATTTGCCACAGCCTTTATTTAGAAAATATGTTTCGATCCAAAGACCTTGTCATCAAACAGCTGCATTATGCTTTGAAATCGATTGCACAAGTGCCTGCAATTATTTGTCAGTGCATACATACCATCTGCTGTAACATGGTAGTCAAACATGGTGCCCTCGCTGTCAGGTGAGACGTCTGGCAAGTCCAGACAGATACTGTCGTTGCCTCTGAGCCAGCTCTCCATCTTCTTGCGGTCGTCCAGTTCCAGCAGAGCTCCGATGCTCCACATCAGGGCAAAGACATACAGCCGCTCCATGTGCTCTCTGGAAATCTCACCTCCCTGCTCCTGCACAGCAACAAAGCAATTATCCATACTGTAGAAATACTAAAGCTGCCATGATTACAATTCTCCACTAAGACACCAACATGGATTCCTCTTGATTCTACTCAGTGGTGTAATTTACAATTTAATCATTTGTACTTTAACCCCTAAATATGAACAGTAAAACTTTCACATCACAGAGCTACCTCTGTCCTTCCTACTTTTATTATCCATTTTGAGTATAGTTTTTTCAATATATCCATAACTGTATTGGCCCCTAAAGAAACAGACCTTGCAGGCTGGTGATAAAATCTTTTTACCGAGGACAGTGTGGGAGAAATAAGTGAAACTTGCAGGCATATTTAAAGCCAGAGTCATAAATTTGTGTGAAGTTGCTTGTATTCCAAATCGATTGCATAGAACCGGCAAAATAACTGCAAGGATGTGTCATGGAATTATGTAAGGTAAGTAAGAATATAAGGGAGTGCAAAGGAAAGATGAATATGAGATACAGGATTTGACCACTTTTATGAGGGATGTGGAAATCACAATCTGGAAGGCTGTGACTTAAAAACAGCCCCCTGTTTCTACTTTTCTATCATGTGATGCCATGGTGGAATATCTAGAGCCCAGTTTATTCTGCCAGGGTGAATAAAGGGAAGCAGGGGAGATTAGGGCTTTTACAACTTCCCTGGTTGCACCAACTGGGCAATTCTGTGAAGATTAGATGGATGCTATTGGAGTAATTTTTCTTGGTTTCCTGTATGACCCAAAACTATGCTAAAATGTGAAGACCTATTATGTAGATTGATGCAGTATTAAGCTTCTGTTATTGGAAAAGAAGGATCCACTCACAATTTCCCTTATATCCAGTTTTGATATATGTATAAATGCCACTTTTTGTAATGAAATCAGCAAATCAGCCTTACCTTTGGTGGTATGAGCCCCTGCAGCATGTTGATGCACTGCATGATGACAAAGGCCTCGAGCAAGTCCATCTTAAACTCCAGAGACTGGACACTGAAGCGGTAGAGCTCAGGGAAGGAGGAGGAGAAGAGGTCCCTCAGCACCTCTTTCTCCTGAGGGGAGCGTTTCTTCAGCCAGCCCTGAGAAAGAAGGAGGCACAGCCCTGGAGTTTGCTTACACTGTCATTTTAACTGCCTTAATGCTCTGATTTATTTATAGTCACTAGTTTACTTTTTTAACTTATTAGCTGAGTTCTACTTTAAGTTTAGCTTTATTCTTGTTTAGTTCTATGTGACTGAGTTTCATTTAGTTTGTGTTTCATTTTTATGTTGGTTTCATTTTCATTCCTGCCTGCATTTATTCTTATTTTCAGTTCAGTCTAGTTTAGTTTTTGCTAACTCGTATGGTGAAATTAAGTAAGTAAACCATGAGTGAATACCATTTGTTTTTACTGATGAGAGAACCACACATACACAGCCCAGACACACACAGATACATATTAATTCACACAGACAGGCAAACATTTATCACACTGACATGTACTGTGCACCATAAATCACACCATTTGCTGCAATGTTCATACACACAGGATCTTGGTTATTATTGCTGCTACAAGGAACCATACGTCCTGTGCTGTCAACAAAACCTTAGTCCTGCTGCTTGCAGCATTTTTTTAGGTGGAATCAGCTACAGCAAAGAGGGTCAGTTCACTGAACTGACAACAGATTAGTACCGGTGTGTCAGGAATGAGATCCCCAACCAATAGATACTTTCAGGCAGCGCTGCACCATGCTACAGTGTATAATAGTTTATAATAGTGTGCCTAGAGGAGAGCTGCAGCAAAGGGGGAGCAGTCTGGAGCTCTTTAGATAAGACAACAAGCAAAAGCCCCAGATCAGTGTTCAGCAGAAGCTGAGGTGGTTCAGGTTTTGGTCTAATACTGGACTGGGTCTAATTTTTCCCCAGAATGTCTCGTTTTTTTGTTTGTTTGTTTGTTTATTTATTTTAGTTAGATAAGGATGTTAGATAGGCGTTGGTGGTCTGTAAGAAGAATACCAAACTCAACCTATGAATCAGTTTATTTTGATTTTGCACTGATTTATTGAATGCAGTATTACCAATACCTGAACTGGATGTTGTTTTGCATGCATTTAGCTTTTTCAGGTACTTTCAGTTTAGATTTAAAATGCTTCTGAAGGAAACACTGTCTTGCCAGTCTTATAGAGTAAAGAAACATGGTAGGCTTTAATAGAGAACACTTAGAGAGTATCATGTCTGTCCTGGTGTTCATTATCGTCCAGGAGAAATGGTTATGATGATTATCTGGAACAAAATGTTATTTAGACTCAACTGACAAAAACATGGAAAAAGCAGTGAGTCAGTCTGATGATGAGAACCATGTACACTCAGCCATGAAATTAAACGCTTGTCAGTTGACTCTCAACGGTCCTCACTTCAATCAACCCTCAGCAATTTTTCATAGAGCACCTTTAAAATTCATGTTAGATTAAAATTTGCAGTTTTTCATTGGAGCTTACTCACCTCCAGTATGGGGCTCCAGCTGAGCACAGAGGAGCTCATGAACACCATGCCATTGCGTGAGACAGTGGCTGGTGAGGCGTTGTCTATGTTGTGTGGCTCGAACACCACCTTGCAGTTGGGTGCCATGGAAATACGGTCTCCATTTGCCAGGGTCAGAGTTCTGTTGTCATCCAAAACTGAGTTCAGGTTCTCAATCCAGATGGCATCGACTGGTCCATCCAGGACTATCCAGATGTGCTCACCTAAGAGAGAGGAAAACAATGCTTTTGTTCATTTGCATAAACATTTGAAATGATGGATGAATTGAGGGGAACACTATGAAATAGCATTTAGCACCCAGACAATCTGACACTAAATCCCTCACTGAAAGTGATAGAGATTATGATGGGTGGTCATGTGCTCTGTCTACTCAATGGCAGGGGATGTAAGTCACTGCAATACCAAAATGATCTGCCTCTGTAATGTGAAAATAACTTCATGAATTATAGATGAACCACATTTATTCAGTTTGTAACAAAACACAGAACTGAAAATCCCTAACAACAAATTCTAAAGTAATAAGTTCATAAGTTCAACCTCATCTGCTTAAGTAGAAAAATATATAAAAATAGAACAAGCTATGGGAAGCAGAGACAAATTGG
>OMLF01031541.1:3432-20707 GCA_900302615.1 Holocentrus rufus
TGCTTTTGTGTGTGTGTGTGGGTTTTTTTTTTTTTTCTTTTTTTTTTTTTTGGCTAATAATTCTGCTGCCTTTTTGTAAAGCCCTTAATGTCAAATAAAAACTATATTATAAAATTGAAAGAGGCATTTAATAGAGTCTGGAGCTGCAGGAGCACTGGCCCCAACATGATTTCTGGGGTGAATTTTAATAAGAAATAGATCCTCAGAATGCTTGCTGAGAGGGAGAGAGAGAGAGAGAGAGAGAGAGAGAGAGTCTTCCTAGGAACTTCAATAAAATGTGAGTTCGGCAGTGCTGAGTCTGTTGTGCTGTTCCCTGCATGTGGCATTTATGGGGGAAAAAAAAACACTACATCTGGACGTTTCTGCATCATCTACGCTGAGCTGAATACTGTAAAAATCCTGGATTATTTGACCTTGTTTAAGCTTGAGCTCACACATCTGACCGTACAGTGGCATTAGATGAAAACCCGTTAAGAGTCATGCAAACACGCAGCGAGCGAGGCCAGTGGGGATTTCCTCGGAGGCGCGTGCGGCTGCCTGGTGTCCTCATATCTTTTCAGTTATACAGCATGCATCCAGGAATTATTTACTGACTTGCTTCAGCAGTCACTCAATACTTATGGATATTCTCCACTCGCTACTGATTCAATATCAACTTGGCAGAACTCTGTGCTGCCACTGCCGCTCATGTTTATCAGATCAATGGCACACCCGGCAAAATTGATTGGGATAAGAATCGAAAGGAAGACTCTTATGCTCAAAATTCAATCAAAAATCATGGGCTACTTCAGCAGAGCCTCACTTAGGATTGATCTGCAGATATGAGGTGTGGACGGTAACATTGACAAGTAGGTACACCTTGGGCCTATAAGGGAAAACATCAATACTGTACTCAGCATAACAAAATATGATTTATCATTCAGTGCTTAAATTTCTTGGGGCCGTTTTGCCCAGACTGTAAAACCGGGACGCAACGCCACACTTCTGAAGGGTAAAACTTAAATCATTCCTTTTTAAATATACTTCCTTCCCGGGTTTTTTGGCTGTTTTTATATTGCAGGCAGACTATTATCTATGACATATGCACACTGGCCACAGCAGAAGAGTGCAAAGTGCCCTTCAATTGAGTTATAGTTGCTATCGAAATGTATAATATGTGAGTTAAAGTGATGATTAGGCCGTGTTCCAGGTTTTTTCTATTTATTTATTTATTTATTTATTTATTTCGTAACAGGGTAGACTCACATGCCATTGTGCTCAGCAGCTAACGGGGCCTACGGCGGGCCCTCACAGCCACACTGGATTACTGTAAATTGCTGTGAAGATAAAGCTGTTGCCTGGGAGCCAGACGGGACAGTAATTCACCACTCCACTCCTATTATAGGCTTTTCATTTCTTCCATTTACTTCATACCGACTGAATGGGAGTAAACTCTTCATCATCCCTCTGCCGTTGCCATCTGCCCGCGTACCTGCCCCGCCGACAATGGGCGCCTTCCGACAAAATACCAGGACTCAGTCAAGCTTTAAGGAAAAATAACAAAGCTGATTTAAACTTTATTATGTCTATTGTCTTCACCTACTGGAGCAAACCAAAGCCCTCCGCCGGCGTAAATGACCTCCTTGCACAAACCAAATTGGAGCATCACACCAAAATGTGAAACTAATCCTGAATTCATGAGATTAAAAGAAGTTGCACACGCTGGCGTCAGAAGGGAGAAATAATAATCTGGCAGACACACTCCATTTCATTTCCTGGATGGCGATATGCAAATGAGCCTCATTTGTATAATCTTTCCACCAAATGAAAAACAGATAATCAAATGCCATCACGTCCTATTAATATTCAATTAGCTGTTACTTATGCAAAGTCATGCAGTTAAAAGAATTCATGGCAGAGGAGTAGAGAGTGGACCGCTCTGGAAGAGAGAAGACAAATTGACATACACAACATTACCCAGCTTATTGTGTCGTGTCAACCGCCTTTATTGTCTGTCTATCACAGCGCAAGTAATACCCCTTTATCACTGAGCAAGCCTCCTTTATCATTACCCAAAATAGCTTGACGTTTCTCCACCGACTCACTGTACACGTTAATTTAAAGCCGAGGCGTTTCAGACGGAACCGGTGGAAGTTAACGTCCGTGGCGGCGATCGCCTTCCCCGCCACGTACCACATTTCATCGCTTTCCTCATCCATGCAATTTTACATAACGAGCTTTGGGTTAAAGCGAAGGCGACCCGGCCCAGATGTGGTGCTGACTTGACCCGTGCAGTCAGCCTCATCGCGGCTCCTCCGCTGAATACTAATGTGCACCTGTTATGGTCGTACAGGCTAAATAGATGTCTTGTATCCATTCAAAGACAGATCTGTGGTCTCTTTAACCCAAGATTTCCCTTTAGACTTAATTTTAGGGAGCAGGGATAGTTTCACTTCAATCATGCATCCAGTTTCTGGGGTATAAGCAGAGCGCTTTGAGCTGGAGATTGTGGAAAATGTTCGGATGAATAGCAACACTCCTCAGATGCGACGTTACTGATTTTGAACACGTCTACATAACTGTGGGAAGTAGTTCTAAGTCTCTTTCCCACTTTCACTCTATTTCTTCCTCTTGTTGTCTCTTTTTCAAGTTAGAAATCCTCTTAAGAGAGGTTTTCCAAAATAACATTATCTTCAAACAAACATTTCACTTTTAATCATTGCATTTTTCTCCCTTATACAATTCACCCTGGTATTGCAGGCCCTTTTGAAGCTGTTCTTTTTCTGAGTGTCCACTGGGATTTGCTCCCCAGTGGCCTCTCTGCTTACACCAAAGCTTCTCTTTCAAACCCAGCTTTGAGTAAAGAAGGAAAACGAAAAAAAAGAAACCTCATAGGAAAATAGGTGGTGAACTGATGAACAATTCACTGGTGCATACCTGACAGGAATAGCGATTTTATCACCTTGTCTGCACTCAGTAACACGGAAATATGATTTCTCACTGGACACTCACATGTCAGTCAAACAGGCAAGTTGGGCAGATCATATTCCATTAAAGGCACACGCATACACACACATGCACACACATACACACATGCACAGAAATATTCAGTACATTACGTACATGCATGCATACTGTGATGACCCAACAAACTTTGTGAGCCAGAACACACGGAGCCTCCTTCCAGCCTGTCAGCTGCACAAAAATCTAAACCAACATGAAGCTAAAAATAGGACATTTGTGTCAGCTTGTCCAGCAGTCCTCTGGTCTTTTCCGGGTGTTTCTCTCAGCTGTGCGGTCATGTATCTCTTGGTCCTCTCTCTTGGCTCAATCCTGGGGCTTAACCCTCAGCTCCTCCTGAGACGGGGACACACAGTGGATACCAGGGCATCAGGGGTTTGTGCCAAAACTGAAGACCGTGGCTCTGCAGTCCTCAGCTCGGTGAACTGTGCATCTGTGGTGAAGCACGTTTTTTAAATGTCTTTCTGAGTGTGATACAATATTACACCGAACGTATTTGTAATATAGAACATTCAACACTGCTTTTCACTAATAATAACATTAGGACTCACAACTGCTTTTTCAATGAACTGCGTACTGAGGCTTCGTGTTCCTGTGATGCACAACCTTTAGAGAATGTTGGCAAAAACCCATCCAACCTTTTGTGCTGAACTGTTTATGTTTTAATTAAAAAAGCAAGCACTTGAAGTTTGGTTGCTTAAACATTTAAGTGTTAAGGAATTATGCTTCCTTTCTAACAAAAATGAAAACCCTTACAGTGAAGTAACCCTAAATCTGTAGACAGTGGATTGAACTGGAGCAAAGGAATCTGAGGGGAAAACAAATAATTCTAAGCCTTATCATTATTGCCAACAAATATGTTTTTACTTGTTACAGAAACGGCAGCAAGCCGATTGATGCATTTGTTTTTCATGAGTAGTGTTGGGGACTTGAAACTTATGTATCATTCAGTCGGTGTAGGATTTTCAGTCTCTATGTTACAGATCGTTTTAAGGCAGAAAAGCAGATGATGAAGAGGAGGAGGAAGAAGAAGAGCAATGCTTGGATCCCTAATTGGAAGGTCATCTCTTTCATTTTTCTTTCATCTTGCTAATGCAAATTTTTACAGGAAAGTAAAGAAGAAAATGGATGGAAAGTAAAAATCCCACAGAGCCATATAGAGAGAACATAAAAACATGTTTGATATCAGACGGGCTTTCAGTTTTAAAAACAAAGCGACTGTGTCAACATACACACACACACACACCATGTTGCTGTGGTTTTGACAAGTGTGTGATGCAGAGGTGCTCTGAGTTACTTTTTATAAAGAGTAACTGTCAAGAAACTAGGTACTTTTTATAGTAGAGGAGGTTTAGTCAGTAGGAAATGAACCTTATTATGCAACTTAGCAAGGAAACCATATTTTAATTGGAAATGGAAAAAATTTATGTGATTTCTTTGACTATAGAAAATAATGACCAATCATATAATTCTTGTTAGGTTAAAGCATTAAGATTTGAAGATCAATTCATCGTTTGAATGCTTGATCAAAAAACTCTGATTCATAAGTTCTTTCATAGGAACAAGAAGTGAGTCGATGATGTGTCATAAAGGAAAAAAAAGGGAAAAAAAAGGCCAAGCCAATTCCTGGAAATGTATGGCGAGCTGCTGAAAAGCTCGCAGCCTGACCCACGGCCGACACATTGATGGACGTGAATAGTAGCAGAGAGTGTTATACAGCAACTGCAAGGCTGTGCAGTGTGTCACCTCCGTGTGTGTGAACATGTGATGCAGCTGTGCACGGCCTCCTCTCCGGGTTTAAAACAGATAGACGCACAGTTGCAAAGGAAATTGAACCGGGCCTTTCCTGGGCCGTCACAACAAATTGTATGAAAGTCGTTCTATTACTCAGCGATGCCCTTGAATCAGATCTCATGAAAGCTGCAGTTGAACACACTGTCCTGTAATAACAAGCATTTCCCTGCTCCGAACAAAATCCTGGAACAAATTTGAAACTCAATAGTCTGAGACTGAAATGTTTGCTTTCTGTTACCTGAAATGATAAGAAATGAAAGGTGGAAAGACCCGTCAGTACCACGTTAATTTGTATGTGTATGAAGTGTTGAGTGTTTGTTGACTTGCAGAAAATGATGAAAACTAGAGGCTGTAAAGGCTGAAGGCTTGAAAATGTGACACAGAATAACACAGAACTTAATCTGCATCGTCAGAAAACCTGTGGCAGACTAAAGATGACGTGTCACAAATTTTAGTTCTGTCTAGCCATAAGTTTTGTTTCCGTTCACTCCAACCAAAATAACACTTTGTATATCTGATCCATTACAGTTTGGACCAATAATTTGGGCTCACTGAACAAAATAATTGATATTATTTTGTCCCTCCATCTCAGAAATCTGTGTGCCAAAAACGCAAAAATTCAGCAAAGTTTGATTTTTTTCCAGACAGGACTTTTGGTTCACCAAACTGTTCTAGTTTCCTGAACTCTGAACTCTGATCTGTATTGAAAAAAAACTTCCAAATTTTACTGCATTAAACATGATGATGTTTTTTTCCCTCTCTGAGTTTATAGTGAGTGTCTGTTGTTCTTCTGTTTTATCTGTGATGTTATTTTATGTTGAGCTGCAGCTGTCTTGGTCGGGTCAGGGTCAGAGTCAATGAGAAATATTAAAGAAATATTAAAGTTTTAAGTTGTTTTATTTGCCTAAATTTAAAAATGTGGTATTTTTCTCTTTGAGGTGAGAGTAAAAACATGAAAACAGAGTGTTCTCTTCATGCTGTTGTCGTCTTTTCAGGTTGAAGGAAAGTAACGTTCACATTGTTCCTGTCCACAGCGTGCCGCCGTCTTTGTTTCTGTGTTTGTGATCATTCTGTGTCATTTTGTGAGACTGTGTTTACTCTTGACTCAACACTTTACGGCCATTCTTGTGAACTATAGCTTCCTGTTCGCACCCTGAGAATATAAATGCCCACACAAACACAAACACACAAATCATGTGTGTGAAGACAAACACACACGTGGTAAATCAATGAGTCATTGTTAAACTTAGCTTGAGCATTGACCAAACAATAATGAACCCTGCACACAAGAGCAGGCAACAAATACTCAGTGATTGGTGCAACCTGGAAACATACGAGCAACACAAACCACCGAGCACTCAATACGGCTCTTTGTCCAAAACCCTTTTTCAATTACACAGTTAAGTATTATTGTGGGGCAAAACAGAGAGAGAGAGAGAGAGAGAGAGAGAGTCAGCAGGGTGAAGCTGAAACTAGGAGGACACAGAAAACAGTGACCTACCACGCTGTTTGAAGTTATGATTTATGGATCGAGCGATATTATTCTTTGTTCTATTCATGGCAGCGACAGCTGATAAGGAGCAGCACAATAGCCAGATTAGAGACACGATTGGACACTTCCCTGAGACGTGTAGTGTTTGAAATCTCCTCTCCCCGCCTGTAATTCTGCTCCTCTCTACCTCAACCCTGTAACAACAGACCCTTGATAATGTTATTGCTCATGGTTCATGACCAGGGAAGATAAGAGAAATGGGTTTCTTTAAGCCCTGCGCAGGCTTAACCTATGACTCTACTTATAGCAAGCCCCACAGACCCAGACACCCCGTTAGCTTTAGTTTTTCTACAATACCTCCATACCGTACGTGACAGATTTTAATATCCACAATACGGCGCCATGTGTTGTGCAGAGGAGTGAAAACATTGACTGCTTATGCAAATCTATACCCACGGCTGGAAAGGTTGCTCTCAAAATGCAATGCATCACAGATTACTCATTGCCTGCCACTAAAACGATTCAGCAACATAATCCAGCACATTACTCAAACTCAGAAATGTAATCTGGCTGCCACTTTCACAGTTTTTGGGTTTGCATAACTAACACTAACCCTCCAAAATCCTGTGGAAATATGAAGTGAAATGGACAGTTAATGTCAATACAATGTGACATCTTCCTCAATTTGCATATTTTATACTGCAATCTTAATGTATAATATTATTATGATGTAAAATAAAATACTAAGATAAGAGATTTTTCCCCCTCTTATCTGAGTAACCAAACAGTGGTGAGATTACTTTTTTCTGAAATGTAATCCATTACCCTTGTACCTGATGTTTATTTCTTACGACAGCAGGTTAAAACTATATTAAAACTATATTATATTATGTTCTGTGTCACTGTTTGTTAAAAGATGATTTGTACTTGCAGCAGCAGCTAAAATGGCTGATTCTGTCGGATGAAAACCTCGTATTTTCAAAATGTCAGATTTTCAGGCAGTAAGAGCAGCCTGTTTCCAGCTTGACAACCATGCACTTCTGAGTTTATCCAGTGGGGTTTTGAGAGGATTTCAAAACCCAAAGTGTCGTTATTTTGCCCTCAGTAGTTTGTTTGGCTTTGAAGACCCCTGCTGATTGATTTTTGCTGTGACTGTTGATGTGGATAAAGTTTTTCAGGTCAAGACAATACTGTGTTTTGTCAAGAGAAAAGATGGGTGAAAGATCATGGAAGTAACATTTACAATATTATCTGGAAGCAGCACACAGTTTGGCCCCGCCCACTCCCCCGCTGTCTTTCCATGCTTTTCAAAATGGCACAGGAAGTGCTGGGCGCCGATTACAGACATGGCAAGATTTCTTCATGGAACTGTTTTCTGGCAAGAAAGCTGCTTTGTGAACTTTATTCTAAATATAACAATCATATGTGCATTTTGTCTTTTATAATAAACTTTAATATCAAAAACTAGTCCTCTGAAGACACAGCAATTTAGCATTTGGGAGATAAAAAAGGTAAAAGAAAAAAAATAAGTTTACAGCAGTTTTGAAGTTTAACTCCCCTCACTGAAACAGGAGCTGATGTGATTGGTTCTGATATTAACCATTTATTTAGATTGCCTGATCAATGATGTGGTCATGTAAGAAAATGCAGAATGAGAAATAAGCAGTCCTACAATTTTCTCAACCTAAAAACAAGCATGTCATCTTTCCACTGGAGTTAAAATATGAAAATAACCAAAACTAAACAAGTGTGAGGTTTTCAGGGGACAATAAAATGCTGTAAAATCCAATTATGCCAATCCCTGAAGGTCAATATTGTTTGTTAGGCTTTAAAAAGAAAGACATGCACACAGATATGTATATATACTTGTATGCAAATTGTGCAACAAAATGCTACTTTTGGAATTAACCACCACATTTTTAAATTAGAGATTACAAAGTGGCTTCAAATTTTTTAAAAATACACAAAACTAGCGCTCGCTACTGGACGTATCCTCAGAGGGATTTTATTTATTGATTCTGAGGAATGTTCTGCTCTGACATCTCCACTGAATAAGCGATCACCGTTAAAGGAGCTCCATCTCATGTTCTGTATGTTCACATTTACCTGTGAGCAGGATCTGATGTCACTGTCCCCTGTGAGCGCCAACACACAAACCTGGCTCTCCTCTCACAGGAAGTAGAGGGGCGGGACCTGACGACAGGTTTACCACTGGGGTTATGGAGCAGGAGCCTCCCATCACATCTGTCTGACTGAACTCAGCCCACAGCGGCTCCACCAGCATCAACAGCAAACTGAAACACCCTCCTCTCTGCTCCAGTTAAACCTGTACAGACACACACACACACACACACACACACACACACACACACACACACAGTGCACTAACACTGCTGCTGCACTGAGGCGAACACTTAGCCCACACATTTCATTCAATTTTACATCAGTCGTTCATTTCATTTCTCAGCTCAACATCAGTGAGCTCATTAGCTGAGCTGACCTGCTGGTCTGAACACACTCAACATCTGAGGAAACACACCGGTGCTGTAAATAAAGCAAGAATACTCCTATCAGAAGGTTACTGTTGTTCCAACCATCCATTTCAAAACGTGCCTTTTTCCATTCCTAATCAGGGTTACCGGAGCCTGTCCCAGCATGCATTGGGTGGAAGGCAGGGAAACACTGAACAGGCCACCACAGGTGCTGTTATACTATTATCCTAAAATCTGTTATTTTCCCTGTCTACTCCCCATTATATTGAATGATTTAACCTTTATTTAAGCAGGGGAAGTTTTTCGTTTCCAGTGCTTCATATTTTAACAGTTTCACACATTTTTATCCTGAGATCTCACAGTGATGTCAGTGGACTTCTGGCTAGTTGGCAATGAAATAACAAAAATACAACTTCAAACAATAAAACCTGAAACACAATGTAAATGGTCAACCTAAGGTTTTAAAGGATGCTTTAGGCTGGAATTTTCCTTTAGCTATTTAGGGATCCAAAAGTGCTACTCATCCACTTTCCCAGTGACCCTCTGTTTAAGAGCCAGTTTTACCTCCAAGCTGCATAATATATACCTAACCATTTACTTTCCAAATGAAAGTTTAAAAATGCTCTGGGGTCAGTGTGTTTCCCTCCTACTTGCAGCAGGATTTGTACATTAATTTGTAGCTGAACTGACAGAAACACTAACAAAATTCAGAGCAGGTTCTCCCCCGCTGCAAAGCGAGCTGACATTTACCAAAACACTGAACCTGATGTAGCTACAGCTTGTGCTATTAAACAAAGCTGAGCGCTAATGTAAAACAGAGGATGTTAGAGGGAGAAAAAAAAAACGGGGTGATAAGTCTGAAACACTTCCCATGAATCTTCACTTATGAGAAATTTCCAGTCAGGCCACAAAAAAAGTGGAAAAAGGATGATTACAGCCGACATATTGAAAGGACTCTGAAAATGGGGAGAACAATTGATAATGGTAATACAGTCTTCAAACTTGTGAGTGAGTTGCAGGCTGAAGGTTAAATATGATCAGTGAAATTGAATCTGACAAAGCTACATTACAATCCATCTTGGGATATTAAACATTTCAAATTTTCTGAATTAAGGACTAATAAGGCTGCTGAGATGAGTGCGAGATGGATGAGCTTGGTTAACAATCACAAAATGGATCTGATGAGAGTAAATGGCATCGGAGTTGACATATGATATTGTTGAGGGGGAGAAATGAAGTCTGAAATTATTTTATTTTGCATCCTCCGAGATTGAGACAGCTATTCGCTCTTCGGGGCGTTTGCGGTGAAAACTGAGAGAAGGTATCAGTTCCAGATGAGTTATCCAATCCCGCTCTGTCATTTGAGAGCTGCAAAACGGCATAGAAATGATGTATGATTCACGGCTGGCCTCGTTATTATCTGTATGGTCAGCGTGTGTGATGTTTGGAGTGGACTGGCCTCGGGTCTGTCGCCGCTGGAATCGGTTATCAGGAGACGCCACACTAGGCCATCCTTAATCATGTAAATGATATTAATTACCTGGCTTATGGCTATCGGACTGCCTTTTCTCCCGGTGATGGGATTTGCATGTTATTATGAAAAGAAAATTAAAAAAATACTGAAGAAAACAAATATCTCAAGGAAAAACACTGATTTGGTTAATTGCAATCAAAAGCTAAATGTGTGTGTGTGTGTGTGTGTGTCCAAATTTTTGTTCCAATAAAATAAAATGCTTAGGCGCAAACAAAGTTTGGCCAAATATCGCCTCTTCTTGAAAAACATGAACTTGTGCAGAACTCCGGCAACGCAGACAACTTTGTTTTTGAAAGTGTGTATGTGCGCGCGCATGAGTGTGTGTGTGTGTGTGCTTCATGTTCAGGGAATAGCTGTTTATGAGGGGATCTTGACGATTTATTCCAGACAGCTGCATCGTTGACAGGCCATCATTAGCGGAGTGATTCCTCAGGTTGTTTCGTTCCCCAGTGGCCAAGACAAACTGCACAAGATCTTAATTGCTGGTGTGAATAAAAGTTCATTTTCCAAGGGCTGGTATCATTATAAATGCAGTATAAAAGATTACTGGGAAGATGAATATGTCAAGTACTGTACTCTCACACTACTGCAATAAAGAGGCTAATAAACCTGCGATGGACCAGATGGGTTATTCAGGGACAATAGAGAAGATAAATGCTGTTTACAGTGCGCTCTTATGACTGTCTGAGATAAGGTGGAAACAAGAAAGACAGACAGAGGAGGAGACGGAGACATTTTCCAGACTCCAAAGCTGTTCTGAAAGCCATTCCAGGGCTAAAATATATGTTTTTCTGCACAATTTTCTCTGTTTTTGACCAAAGATTGTTATATGACAGCTGCATGAGAGCCTGTCTGTGTTTTCTAATGCTTGTGAAGTTAGAAAGTCGTGTTGAAAGTCATTCTCAGCAGGGTGGGAGTCTGGAGAACACTGTGTGGTAAAACGCTGCCCATTATTATTGTGGTCAAGGGACTGTGGAGGAGGTATTAAGGCCAGTCTCTGGGGATGGACGCTGGGAGTTTAGGGGCCTTAGTGTAATATAGCATGGGAATAATGATGAGGCGAATATCCCTGCAATCCACTGAGTCGCCCGCTTTTTCAGACAGGCATTACCACACAGCTCCAGGCCAAGTTTTAGACAGCGTGCATCACAACAGGTCCACAGTACGCTGGGTTAGATTGTAAAGTGACAAATCAGCGCTGTCGGGTGGAAACCTTGCATATCCAAAATGTCAGCTTAATAGGAACTAAGACAAAGAGGCTTGTTTTCAGCTTGGATGCATTTTTGACATTATCCAGTGGGTTTGAAAGAGTTTTATAAGCCTCGAGCATCAGAGATTTTTTTTTTTCCCCAGCCTGTGGAGCACTGATGGGCAAAGTGGATGCAGGTTTTCATTCCAGCCAGATTAGTTCCTCCTGTCTGGTCGAAGGTGTGCTAATCAGTGAAATCACCTGGTGTAGTGTTTGGTTGGAATGGAAAACCTGTATTCTCAGCTCTGCATGGCACGTATGAGCGCTCATCCCTGCCATATACCAGCATGTAATCCCTCCAACACTGACGTGAAAACATGAAAACAGCCAAAATTGGACATAGGAGGTTTCACACAGTCGAAATGCTTCATCAATAAATTAAAAGGTTTAAAAAGCTGAAACTTAATTGGTGAATAGGGAAGGATTTTAGTGTCCCAAATCATTAAATGACTATAATATATCTGAGGAGGTTGACAGGTTTACTCAGCCAGCTGCTGAGATTTCAAAACTCAATTCCCCACGGAGCCTCTAAAGGGAAAAATAGAAGGAAGAAAAAATTAAGTAGGCCTACAGTAAATACTAATGCTTTCTTTAATGTTTACATCCTCCTTGGAAACTATTGGGCTTCAGGAGTAAAATGTCAGAGTCTTTGTTTCATGTGTGTCATTTTGATAAACAACAACAGTGAAGCTGCCAAACTTCATCTAGAAGTAATTAAAGGACTATACCGCTGGTTTTGAATGTTTGGCCCATTTTGATATAATTTGCCCACATTTTACATTACAACAAACCATTCTGCAAATCACACAGGAGAGCTACAGACTGAACAACATATGATCAAAATCCCTCAATTTTCAACGTTCTACTCCTGCAGCTAACACAGTCGTCACCATTCATCGTCTTCATCGTCAAACTCAAGATACAACACATTTGTGCAGTTCTTGTTTGCTACAGTATCATATACAGCAACTTTTATTAACTTAGTTAGCAATGGAAACTAGCTTATGTTAGCATGCTCACACTGCCAGAAGTATTTTGATATTTCTGCATATAACTATTAAAAAAAAAGTCACACTAAATGTTTCTCAGGAGTAAACCAAACAATTCTCAGACAATTTTTTTTTTATCCCTGTATCACTGTAACGGTCCACACCTCCCAGCCTGCACTCTGTTTTGTGTTGACCTTTCACCACACTCCCAATCCTCCCATCCACTCTGCAGTGTGATGGACGGTGCTATGCTAACATGAAAGCTCTGTTGAGTCTCTGAACACAACTGCTCATAAACTTTGCACTGATTTTTCACAGGTGATCTGCGGTTACCCAGTGGCCTTTTTTTGTTAGATGCTGAATGTTTAGAGCAGAGGGTCTGAACGAGAGTGTCTGAAAGTCGATTTAACATGACTTCTTGTCACTTAGCAGAAACTATCCAAACAGTCATGATGCAGATTATAATCCATCATCCATCTGGTTTCCAAACAATATAAACAAACATATGATTTTTCACCCCGATGTGACCCGGGCCGGCCTCATACAACATCAGTGTTGATCAGCTGATCAGTGATGAAGAACTTCCTTTTTACAGTATGAAGAGCTTCAGTTTGCCAAGACCTTGATAGTTTTTCATTATCGGGTCCTTTTGATTAAGTATTCTTCATGAATCTTTAATGCTGAATCTTTAATGCTAGACTCATCCAAACATTTTTCATTAAAAACAAAAACACTTTCTCAGGTTGTGAGTCTGAGTGAACTGTGTCACTTCCCGTTTAAACAAATTAATATTTTGGAGAATTCACCTTGGTAAAACCTTTTTTAGCCATGCTTAAGTTTTGTGTCAGCTTGGTTGTGACAGGAATAAAATTTCCTGCTCACTCCAATGAATCAGAATGTGACTTTATTTATGTGGAAATGCTTTGGCCCATTTAACCCACAAGAGAATATTAGTCAGCTAAGTTAACTTCAGTTTACTTTAGTTTAGTTAGCACAAAGAAACATAGCTTGAACAGGGAAAGTGTTCAAAACAAATATGTGGCTGAAGCAGAAGAAACCCCAGAGGGTTTGTGGGTGAATTATAATTTCCAGTGTTCACAGCGGCGGCGCTCGTACCGCAGGCCTTCATGTTCAATTCTGAACTGCTGCTCATAACTGAATTTTTTGGATGACTGTTCAAATCTATTCTAGGATGTAACCCATTTCCCATACCAATATGAAGTGACAGCTGTGTTGAAAAGACGTGAGCGCTGAGTAACAACAACAAAATACGTCACAGGTTTTTTTATTTTTATTTTGAACACATTTCAGTTACAGCGTGTGCCCTCGACTTCTGTCTGGATTGAGGCGTCTCCCACCCAAACGTACCAGACAAGTTACTATTTGTCTTTTGGGTGTCACTGTCCTCAAAGGTAATGCTAGATTGGAAAAGTTAGAAGAGGGTGAATGGCAGAAGGTTCACTTATTGTCATGGCAACACTGACTAATCGTGATTTAAAGGTTTAAATTCACATCACATGAAGGTAGCATGCCTTCGGATCTTATTTTGTGCCACATATCCATATGTTGTGGAAATGAAACAAAAATGATGTCATGGATCGGTATTTTGGACTCTTGTTTTCTTTTGTTCATGACTCTTGCGTTTAGGTTTGGACTTTCATGTTTCTTGGGTTTTGGTTTTCTGTTCCTGTCCTGTCTGATCTGTTCTCCCTTGTGTTTCTTGTGTATCTTGACCTCTTTGTGTCTCCACCTCCACACCTGCCCTGCATTTAGTCTCGTCAGCCCTGCCCTTGTGCAGCCCTTCCCAGCCTGTGTTCCCCTGCACACCTGTGTTGTATCAGTCTCGTCAGCCCAGTCCTTGTGTTCTTGTCCCATTTTATCCATGTTCATATGATGATGTTTTTATCCTGTAGAGCTCAGAAGGACAAGAACCTTCACTACAATTTACTGCAACATGCAAAATAACACAATCTGCAGAAATGTGGAGCCAAATGTCTGTCTGGACTGAATCATTCACACGTTTCCAGACTTTTGCTGCAATTTCCAAACTTTTCAATACTTTTCAGACCTGCATAGGCATCCTATAACTCATGAACCACATCTACTGCCATCACCAGAATGTCCTCTTTCACCACCAAGAAAATTTATACCACTGAATTACCTACAAATGGTAAATAAAAAGTACAAATTCAGTCCAAGTTCACATTGACTGGGTACTGAATGGGAATATTAGCTGGTTAATGTGGGTGGAAACGATAATCACTGTGGCATGAGACTTTTCCCCCAGACCTTGAATTACAGCGATTGCACATTATGTGCAGCCCAGCTACAGTTGTGCACCAGAAGGTCTGTGGGTGAATATTTAAATCACATTAGCATGTCCAATTTCTCCTGATATAGAAAAGCCTTATTAACAGCTTATCAAGCATTTCCTTTAATTTTACAGGTCCAATTGTGAGAGGCAGCTGGCAGCGTTTCAGTGCATGTAGACATGAACCGTTCATCTTTAAACACAGAGATGACAGGCTGCACATTTTTGGGTAATATGCGTGGAAAGTGCTAATCACAGTGGTGGGAGGCTTTCTCACTGTCCTGGTGTTAATTTTGTTGTGTGGATGATCATAATTTACATTGTTCTGATTACAGCTCCCAACTGTGCAGTTGAAATGGAATTCAAATTGACCAGTTTGACACTCGGTATATTACGGCTCATTGCAAATATGAACACAATGTAGCAGCAGCAGCTTTGGTTTGCCCTCCAATGTGAAGCCAGGAAAGCATTAGGAGACTGACCAAGCTTCCTCTGCCTTCTGCTTTAGGATTCAATAAAAAACTTTATTTCTCGTGGGTTTTTGTCTCTTCCTTTCTTCCTCTCTCTCTATATATGTTATATATTGTACTGATATGTTTTCAGTTGTCTGTATGTTTGCATGTTGTGGTGATTCAATATGTCTGACACATTTTATAGGCCGACAGTTTTGTCGATCCCAGGTGATCTAACTTCACGCCCCCGTTTCGTCTTGTTTCGATGTTCCTCCTTCATTCACATTCAGTGTTGCCTGAGGAAAAGTACAGACTCCAAACATACAAACATGTTGCATAGAACCAACTTCAGTTATTGAGCCATTATTTGTCTGTTGATTTCTATGAGCTTTTCTCCCTTACATGCTTGGAGAAATTGATAATAAATAAATATTTCATTTTTTGCAAGGACGTTATCCTTATTCATTTTGATTTTAAGATATGGAAAGTTCAAAGTAGATTTTTTTTTATTTATTAAAAACAGTATTAAAGACATAATTAATAAAGGTCCATAGATAATGCACCAACAGTTAAAGTAATAATCCGCAACTTTTTCATATGTCATTTTTACTACTGTCTACTAATGTTGTGGTTCTTGGTAAAAATCTGCAGCACATAAGCGATGTGTTTGGTGTGATATAGAAGCAACAACTGCGGTTTGTCTCAAATAAATATAAGAAGGCTGAAGGAACGAGCAGCAGCAGGCTGCAGCGTCTCGATGGCTGCAGCATGTCGGACGAGTGACAGCGACCTCGGATCACCAGAGGTGTCACCAAAGTCAAGAACAACAAAGAACTCGCAGATTGTCACTTTAAGTTATGCTATGGCAGATCAAAATGTGGAATATTTTACCCACAGTAAAAGTGAGTTACATCAACTTTAAAAGAGCCTTGCACCACTGTAAGTACCATTTCCCTCCCATATTAACCAGGAAATATAGGGAATGTATGACTGAATTATTCATCAAAAGACCTTCAGGTGCAGAGCTGCAGCTCTGTGGAGGGCACACACACACTTTTCCCATTTTCCCAAACTGGATTACACATATATACTTTAAATATAATTTATATAGAGAGCATTGTTTCAGATTTACATTTATTTCATTGGGTTGGATGTTCTCTCCTAAATAAAGGTCCTTGATTCTGACAGATAATTGACAGTGGATGGTTTGGAAAAAAGGCAATGTGAAGGTTAGAAAAAATCCCAGGGGCACAGTTATGAATTATTGAAGGCAAACACATGTCAAAACTTGTATGCAGGAGATTTTTTTTCGGATAGATAGACAAATGAGCAGATTTGCTTGACATTGCATCAGTGCTATGAAGTATCTGGATATTACCAAATAAGGGAAGGGAACTGATGTGCAGTGGGTCATCAAACGTGACCGTAATGTCAAACCGCTCTCAGAGACAGACAGGCGTCTGATACTTTTTGTGATGATGTTTCTGAAAAATAAGATAAAATCAAATTCAATGATATGTTAATGCACTTTAAAAAGCAATCAAAATGTTTCTGGAAAAGTAAATGACTGATACTAAATTATTTAATGGTTTTAATATTCTTTGGTGAAGGAAAGCCACGGGAATGGTGCTTCCAATTAAATTTTTCATCAGTGAGAAATTTGGCATTGATAGTGCGATGGTGCGAACGCTTCACCCAGGGGTGCCCCTAAATGTTAAACGTGTGTTATCCCATGACTGGAGCATTAGATTCATGCTGGCAACATTTTAAAGCAACTCTTGAGTGCTTTTATGTCATACATCATTATTCACACTGAAACGCTCGCAGGTAATAGAGTGGTCCAGCCTATTCTCTCTCTCTCTCTCTCTCTCTCTCTCTCTCTCTCTCTCTCTCTCTCTCTCTCTCTCTCTCTCTCTCTCTCTCTCTCCCTCTCTCTCTCTCTCTCGCTCGCTCATTTTTTGC
>OMLF01031546.1:10240-21426 GCA_900302615.1 Holocentrus rufus
TTGCAGCGAAGCCTTCATTTGCCTGTTGAAATGGAAACCTCCGTCTACCTTTGAACCTCCACATACAGACAAATTGGGACGGAATCCAGAGAATCCATGCGATATCCATGAGATAATTCTCTGAGCTCCTGTTTCATCCCACTGACAAAACAGAATTCAAAAGAGAGGAGGAGAACAGGAGAAGGGACGCAAACACTTTCTCTCTTTCCCCCATATGCCCCCTTTTTTTTTTCTGATACTCAGCTCATGTCCAATTCCCACAAGTGTAATCCTCTTTGCTGCATAATGTTCTTCTTTACTTTCCAGGAATGTGGTGTGGTCAGAGGTTCTCTAATCCGTTGGTTGGTGTTTTTCATTCTCACTGCATATTTCTCCTCTCTCTCTCTATCCCTCTCTCTGTCTCTCTCTTTCTCTCTCTCTCTCTCTCTCTCTCTCTCTCTCTATCCCTCTTTCTCTCTCTCTCAACCCTTTATTATTTTGTCTCAACCAAACCCTCACCCCTTTCACCCGTTCTCTTTCTCTAAAGAAGAAGAGCCGGACTATGTAAACCCACCAATGTGGGACAGTCACCTTCCTATCTTTCTTCCCTTGGACCACCAGCCAGTAGGAGTAGTGATGGAGGGTGAGATTCACCGATCGCAGGACGACTCCCTCTCCCCTAAAGCCGCCTCCTCTTTTTTCCTGTCTTAGCAACCACTTAGTTGCATGGTGCTGCACTGTGCGGACCAAGAAGGAATGAATGTCCCTTGCCACTTTTTTTCTTACTGTTGTCTATCCTCTCCTGGCAGAGCAGACACCACCCAAGACCAGCTTTGCAGCGGGAATGACAGCGTGAATGCCAAGCATGCCATGCCATGTTTGTAGTCTGTGCCACACTATATCTGCCTCTCTGCGCTCTATTTTTGTGAATCAATGGTGTGGAGAACTGCGGGGATAGTTTGTCTATGCAAGGGGGGCATCCGCCAGCCACTCCCTGACATCTATAGAACAGGCAGCTTCTTCCACAATCTCCACCCTGTGCGTCATGGCACGTACCGACAGTTTCCATGTCGGATGATCTTTGTTGTTGTATCTTACTCTTTCCTGCATGAGGGATTTATATCAAAGTCAAATTGCCCAACATAGATCCATAAAAAAGGGGTTGGTGAGCTTTTAAATGGGATCAGTTCACATGAACGTTGCTTGGTTTAGCTTCCAAAATAGAACAGAACACAGCTGCGCCTTGTGCCGTGCATTTTTCACGTGGTCTGAACAGGAGGGCAACACAAGTGCAAATCCTTGTGATCCTTGACACCAAAATTGCACCGTGCTGCTTGATTGTTAGTGACACACTTCCCAGCCGGGTGATTACTTTCCCAGTGTGTGTCTTTTTGTTTATGTTGTGGTAATCCCAAGATGGAAAAACTATACAGCTCCTTGTGCTCAAACTATCAAACAATATGAGAGGCTCGTCCATCTTTCCTTGGCCAAAGACAAATCCTCCCCCTCATCATTCGCTGGTCACCCATTGCAGCTTGACAGATGATCGGCTGAATTTTTTGCGACTCGGGAGATGAGAGTGACACTGCGCTGTCAGGATGCGTTTAATTTAAATGAATGAATGAACGAACGAGCTCGGTCGCCTCCCCAGCAGTGTGTCTCCGGCCATGTCCAAACAAAACCAGGCGAATTCTAAAACACATCTTTTGTCCTTCGTTTTGGCCTTCCCTCCACGCGAAGCCACCTGCGAACACGGTGCTTTTCAAAAGCGCTCCTCAAGGTGTGCCAATTGGAAAATGGCGATGTGGCATTGTAGCATGAAGGAGGAAAATTGAGGTTTTTGAAAATGCTGACATAGGATCTGTGCCGTAGTCTAGTGTCAGGCATGTGTATGTTATGAATGTCAGCGTGCACATTAATTTATAGGGGACTTTAAGCATTTTTGGACATTTACTTTTAAGTGAGGCAACAGTGTGGATGCTTCAGTTTTGGCAAACGGCCTGGAAACACTATGAAAACACTCGCGTGATGCAGTGTGGATGGAACGCCAAAACAGTGTTTTCAAATTTACCCGGCTCAGGGTGGGAACGACATACTGTGAGCGGGCCCTTAAGTCAGTCATCAAACTACCAAATGAGCACAAGTGAGACAAAAACTGTTTGCACCTATTGAAAGTGCCGCTTCACTGGTGCAAAGCCCCACCATCCACCATCATGAAATTAGAGCCTGCAGACTTTCTTCCTCAATCTCTCTCTCCCCGTCTAAACAGGTGACCAATTTCATCTCTCGGCAGCAAAAAGCCGCTATGATTTTTTCTCTCTGTCCTCTTTTTTTTTCTTTTTTTTTTGAACCTCTCACTCTGTTCTTTTCCTGAATTTCAAGCACTTTCTGGAGAGAAGAGCTCTTCCTTCTCTTCAAAGCCATCATCGACATGGACACAGCTCACATAGCTCCTCCATCACGTCGTGTCCTCACCCTCGTTATCTACTTTAGGGACGAGCATATTCCTGAGAAAGAGCCCCCTGCTAATCTCTCTCTCTCAGTGATAGAGGCGTGTCGGGAATGTAGCGTAGCATACCTTAGAGGAGTCGACCCAATAAATCACTTCAGATGTGTCTCAACAATTCATTCAGTGTACAGTGAGCAGCCCAGAGGGGCTCTGCAGGTAGGCCGGTGCACAGGCTGCTGCAGTCCTGGGGCCGTGTCAAATTGTCAATTGGTGGTTATATCTGTCTCTTATCTCTGACTTTCTCCATTCTTCACTGTCTGCGTCCTCTCCCAATCTTGTCTCTTTTTCCACGTAGAGAAGACCCTGGCTGTGTCTTGTTTGGCATGTGCTGATGCTCGTGGAGCTTTCACTGTCTGAGAATGTGACCATTCCCATAATCCCTTATTTACATTTTTAAGCTGTTTTTCAGTGTGACGGGCAAGTGGAGACCTGATGCTCTGCCACAGTGTGAATGGACAGTGTCATCTTGTGTTTCTGTAATTGTAGCGGCGCGAATGCCAGGTGTTAAATGTGAAAAACAGTGAGGAAAATGGGGGTGGCACTGCCAGTGGAAAAAGTAAATTATGTGTCTGTGTGTGTGTGTGCTTGTGTGTGTTGAGGACCTTATATTATAAGAGATGGACACAATTGTTAAAACCAGTTTTCAACTATGAGGACTGACAGAGGTAAGGCTTCTGTCTGAGCAGAGAAAATAATTTTGACTTACATCACCATAATAAAGGATAAAAAGTATTAAAATTGAACCCAGACAGACAATTTTCTGTCATTTTTCTGCAGCTATGTAAGAAATGTAATGTATTCATCGAACTGTTTTTGTGTTTCAATCAGTTAACAGTTCTGTAATTCTGTTCAGTTCTACAGTTCAATATTAGCAAGTTCCTTAACAATTATATAAGCCTTTATTAGCAAAATGCCATCGTGGTGTTTTCTCCAACACTCTTAACTCAGTTTTTGAATTTTCTTTATTCTTGTATGTGATGAAATTGACTGTGAAGTGCCATAAATGTATTATCAGCCCTCAGGTGAAATCTGTGTTACATGAATTCATGATGTTTTTTTATTTTTTATTTATTTATTTGTTTATTTATTTTTTACATATCCAATAATTATGGTTATGTCTCACACAGTCTCTTATACTGTTATCATGCTATGCACAAGTTTGACTTCTCAGACTATCTGACCCCTATATGCCTTCCAGCAGAATTTACAGCTATGGAAATTGACTTTAAGCCTTGCAAGAATTGATGGGATTTAACAGGCAGACAGACAGTCCCACTTCCAGCCCCGTGCACCAATCACACAACCAGCATGACTTTAGCAGACCAGCCTGCTTCCACTCGTACAAGGCTGGGTCTGTAGATATACTGCACGACTGGGTATCCACTCTGTCATTCATGCATATAAATATACGGCATGTGTCAAATGTTGGTGGCATGCGGCACCCAAAGCATGCATCCTGCACATGTGCCCGGAGCCAAAGAAGACGCCATTTACAGCTGAAAACGAGCCCTCATGTAGAATGAGATGAGATCTATTTGTGACGAGAGGCTTGGTTATACCATGTCCTAGAAACCCAGGCAGAGTAATTCACATATAAGTTATTTATACTGCCTCTGTCACCGTTCGAACTTGATGGGGTCCTGTGCAGCTTCAAGTTTATTTGTCCCCGTTTGGTCCTGCTACTCCCAGGGGGCCCAGCATTTACAGTAGGTGTAAAGGGCAGAAAACTCATAATGCTAATTGTAGGTGATGGTGGCCTTTAGAGTTCATCTGATATGCAGACCCGTCACCTTTTGAGTCTCACCATGGCCGAGCAAAGAATATTTAACATTCATCCAGAGGTAATGGCCCTTTTGTGCAAAAGGTTTTGCAGATTTTTGTAAATTTTGAAATTATGATCACATCTAAGACAGATTAATTCATGAAAAATTCATGTTTCTATTAGAATAGGCAGCTTAGCCACCAATTATATGTATATTTCTCATGGTGTACGACAGAGAAACACTGTATGCGGTAACATGGCCAATGGTTATTGAGTCTATTCCATAACAACCTGGTCACATTTTGATCCTGACAATATTCAATGTATTGGCTCTGGGTGAGACACAGAGGAAATTTGCATCTTTTTATTCCAAACATGTTGAGATGGAGTCAAATATGACACTGAGTCATTTTATTCATTTATAATCAAAATAATATAAGAAGCCACTTAAAATGCAGGAAGTAAAAAAAAAAATATTCAAGCTTAATATTGCAAAAGATCACGTTAGCTGTGGAACACTTTTCACCGGCACTGGCACACTGAGCAATGCGCTTCGAGTCAGTACTCTTCCTCAGACAGTGATAAGTGTTCCACAACTCTCCAACGTGATTTGTTTGCCATGTTAACCTTGAATAAATGTTCTTACTCTGTGCACTGCAAGTGGTTTCCCTCTGCCCGCTGTTTTGCCTCATATTTTGGCCAGTTCAGGAGTTATTGTTTTCCAACTATTGCCTTCTGCCTTTTTCACTTATAATGTGAATGGACTAATTAATTTGGAAGAATTCCAGCAGAGTCCGTCAGTATGAAACATTCAGTTGAAATAGGCTTAACAGAATAGCCACTCTCCTGGCCGAGGCATTATAACAGATAGCTGACACAGCCATGTGCTTGATATCACAACAGGAATCAACAGTATAGTACAGTATAGAATTATCAGCTGTACATGTATTTATAGGATTAATCATTGTCGTGCAACTTGGCTGAACATTTGTGAATGCTGACATTATCTAGCCTGTAACAAAGAGGCTAAGGCTAACATAAAGTTATTTATCATAATTCCACATGTAACTAGTGTGAGAGCTATTTCAGTATAAATACTATGGATATCACCTTTTTTCAATTCGAAATAGTTAAATCTATAGTAAGATGAAATGAAAGAACATTTCCTTAGGCCCAGTGACTTTGATTTGCATAAGCATTTGACAGGTGCTCAGCTCAGGGCACTTTCTTTTTTCCCATGAGCCCACACTGCTCACTACTCAGATAGGATCATTTTCTAATAACATTTTCATGGGCTCTTGTGGGTGTGCTTTCTGTATGTTTATGGCCATATAAAAACACTGGGATTAGACATATCTATCAAAGAGTGTTGGATGGCGGAGCTGCCTCTTACCAAACCAGCAAAGTAACGGCACTGGAACAAAGCCTGAAAAGTGGTGAGTTGGAGGCTATAATAGCATCTTTTATCGTGTACAGGTAATGGGCAGGTTGGCAGTTAACACCGTCTGCCTGTTAAACCATCAAAGCAGATAGATGTGGGGCTTGTCAGAACATGGCAACCCTTAATTTCCTTCAAGAGTACCCCTCCCCCTCTCCCACAACACGCTCACACACACACACACACACACACACACACGCACGCACGCACAGACAAGCACCCACACATAAATGGGTGGGTGAGGTTTGACATGATTGACCCCTTGAACTCTGCCGTTTGACTAATTTCACCTCTGAATGCGAGCCCCAGCCCCCTCCCCGGTTAATTTTCTCCATTTCCTTCTCTCCACTCATGTCGCCTCTCCCTGCCTGCAGACCTGAATGAGTGTGGGCTGAAGCCGAGGCCCTGTAAACACAGGTGCATGAACACATATGGAAGTTACAAGTGCTACTGCCTGAATGGCTACATGCTGATGCCTGACGGGACCTGTGGAAGTGAGTCCGTCTCTTTCTCCTGGCTACATATTCACTCTGTCTTTTTCATAATTTCTCCCCTGCTCTGTGCTACTGTGCAGACTTTACTACGCATGAACTCCTTCGAATGTCTGCACAAGGCAATGTCAGTGACATACATTTACTATTATGAAATGCATTTCCACAGCACTGCGAGTACCTTTGACAGCAGGCCCACAACCCTTTGATCGAATGTTTTGATTAAACCCACACGTTGATACACTTAAACATAAGTGCTCTAGAGTCTAAGGGACCCCTGTGAAGAACATAACAGGACTAAAATGAAATATAGAGAAGCAACACAAGCCGCAGACCTTCTAGTGAGTGTGCGGCTCTTATTGGCTGCCCTGAGGTATTCCAGAGACGGAGTCGCTGCCCGTACATGCCTCCAAATTTAGATTTTCTCCACCTGATAACCACTTTACCCTCACATTTCCAGCTAAAGATGGTGTGACTCCCAATACCTCATTTAAATTATTCAGCTTCGTTTATCAGGAGAAAATTTGGTATCCCCTTTTTAAGTCGGAACTGTTTGCCACTTGAGGCAACCACAACCTCCTCTTGGCAATGGTGTTGTGTGATGATAGTGTTAAACACCCTGCCGTTCTTCTTTTCCCCCCATTCTGCTGCTGTGATCAATAGATCACTGTAGCATTTAATCAACCTGGACTGCCTCACTCATCAAACTGCACTCCAGGGCGCCTGCGGCAACGGAGCTAGTGGCGGCAGCATCAGCCCCACTTTTAATTTCCTTTTTAAGGTCTGGAGTTATTGAAAGAGGCCAAACAGAATCTATTGCGTTATATTATTATTTTGGACAGTCTTGAGCGGCGCAGCGTGTCTCAACAACAAGAGCTGCGCATGCTGGTGCTTTGATGGGGTGGAGATAGGCTATGAGCAGGTAGGTGTAAGTGAGGATAAACGTGGGTAAAGGAGGATTGTGTGGGCTAAAGTCTCCGCAGAGAGGGACTGTGCAGCAAAGGAATCTAATAATGGCAGGGTGTGTGCTGTTGTGTTGTCTGCACCCCGGGGTCATCCTGGCTAATATCAGGAGTGATCGGCAGCAGGCATGGCCTTCAGACACTGGCTGGAGGATAAGGATAAAGCTGTCTGTGTGTGTGCGTGTGTGTGTGGGTGTGTGTGGGTGTCTGAGAGCGAGAGAAATAGAGACAGGGAGAGAGAGGGATAACATGCAATATGGAGTTTTCTGTATGCGCTCAGTTGTGGCACCCTTGTGTGTATTAATATGTGTTTCCTTTGTGTCCATCAGATGCTCGCACATGCGGCATGGCCAACTGCCAGTATGGCTGCGAGGTGCTGAAAGGAGAGGTGCGATGCCAGTGTCCGTCACCAGGACTACAACTGGCACCAGATGGAAGAACCTGTGTGGGTATGTCCACACTTCTGTGTCTCCCAACAGGCTTGAAAACGGAGCCTCATTATATTACTCCCGGCTGGGAGTAAGTCTTGTAAAGCAATGTGGGAGAGAGGGGGCTTATTTGGTCTTGTCAGCCTTTGAAATTGCTGAGTGGTAATCGAATGCCACTGTTTTGGCAGTGCAAGAAAGAAAGTTTGGCAATGAAAATACAATTTAGAGAATCAAACAAAACCTCTTAGCAAGCAAAGTGGAAACTCATCCAGAATATTTACCAGCACTCCTTCTTTCTTTGAGCAAGGACATCAGCGAACTAATAATTTTGGCAGCAAAATGATGATTTTATCCCTCTTGCTTCTTCTATGCTTCATAGCTGAGAAGGGATCAGGAAGCCCCCTCCTCCTTTTTTTCCATCGCCAGTTTTAAGTGGCACAACTCCTGAGATGGTTAACTCACAACTGGAGCAGGGCCAGTGGAGGCAGTTAACCTGTGTCAGGTTTAAATACAGGCTGCTCCTCTTATACAGGGGGACAGTCCCACTTAACTGAGGGCAGGCTAATGGGGGGGTGGAGCTCTGAAACAGGAGGGACATCAATCATGAAGAGCAATGGAGGAGCATTATATCGTCCCAACACCTGTGCCACAGGTGTTGGGACGATTTAATGGATATTCCCCGAGATCCCGTAATCCATGTGGAAATGGGAACGTTTTTAACCAAAGTTAGGAAGGTCATTCCACAATGTTAGTCTGAACTTGTGCTATTGTTGCTGCCAAGGTCTTGCTGAAAAAACTACCTCTTAGCCAAACAAGGATGTGGTTTTTTTTTCTTTTTTAAATTGCAAGTACTATCCTTTGCTATCCTTTGGGGGAAAAAAATGCTTTCTGTACTAAAATAGGATTGGTCTAGAAATCCTATAAGAGGGATGTCTCAGCACATCAGCACAGGAGGGAAGTATTGAATTGTTTTTGGATCGCACCAGAAGTGCAAGAAAACCTTGTGATTAATGATAAAGTATAGTAATGTTTTTGCATTGTCCCAGAAGCTTCTCCATATGAGACAGCCTCATATTTCATCTCTGGCTCTCCTCGAATTTGCTTAATGAACAACAACCAGCTGTCAAGTAAAACACAATGGTAGCCTTCAATATGATCTGATAAATATGTAACTATTCGCTTATTATCTTAGAAATGTCCTGACCAGTGGAAATAAATAAATGGTGGAAATGTTGAGGAGGAGAGTGTTAGTTCCTTCTTTGAAGAACATTACAGCTGAACAGAAACGTCTTTTGCAGCAGTGTCTCAGAATCTGACCTCAAATCAAATGAATGTGGCTTCAAAGCTGGTCTTTATATGACAGGATAATCAGAGTTGTCTTCAAGGCCAGATGAGAAAAGCTATAGAGAATTATTTTTTAAACCAAATTTCCTGCTTAGTGACAAACTTACTATTCACACTTTACATTTGCGTTGGTTCTTGGAGATCTCAGATCCTCATCTTTGTGGTTTACTTATTTCAAAAGGACTCCCGCATACATACACCTCTCCTGATATTTTCTTTTTCAGTAGTTTCACCAAGGTGTCTGTGGGAAACAGTGGTCCTCCACATACAAAAATACACAGACAAAAGAAAAAGAGAGACACCTGCATCCGGACAGGGCTGCTCAATAAATCATTCTCCAGATACAAAACACAGACCAAATAACAATTTCCATACTAACATATTGCTACTACATGTCTTTGCTATTTTTTCAAATGCAGTAGTTCTTCCCCACTGGCTTAAATCAGAAATTCCTTCCTAAGCAGTGTGTGTGACATAGTGCAGTTTCTGCTTTTTTTTCTTTTTTCTTTTCTTTTCTTTTCTTTGTACTTTGTATGTATGGTAGAAAGGTCGATGGGTTGGCCCTGACCCTTCAGCGCCCTGCTTCACACACCGACACACTCATACCTAGGAGCTGCAGTATAACCACGGCTTCCTGCTGCTGGCCATTAAATAGCTCAAGAAGTTTGGGATTAAGTGCCTTGCTGATGAGAACATCAACACTTGTCATTGAAGGGTGAGAGAGCGTTGTGCATTCTCCACACATTCGGCCATGTTTTCCCAGCTGGCCCAGGTGTCTCCATTTATATGGAGGTTCTTATAAACGACACTCCCTTTAGGACCACAGTGCCCTCTGACTACATAATGCAGCGCATAAATTAATAATTTTAAGACAAAACCTTTGAGTCCGTAGCCCACTAAATATTAATACCCATGTGCCTGCAGAGGTGATCAACAGAAACATTTAAAATAGGTCTTTAAATAATGAAACAAGGCGGTGTGCATTGTATTCTGCTCACTGGTACAGAATATATTATCTGCTTTGTTCATTAATGAATATTAAACAGGGAAAGGAGAAAAAATTATGGAATAAAGAAAAAAATTTGTTTAGTTGTGGAATAAATTACCTTTTCATCTTCTATATGTAATAAGAACTGTTGAATATATTATATATTTTGTAAGTTGAACCTTTCCTTCTTTTCAATAAAATCTGAGTATTTTCTTCTTGCAGATGTGGATGAGTGCGCCACAGGAATAGCAGTGTGTCCCAGGTTCAGAAAATGCATCAACACCTTTGGCAGCTACATCTGCAAGTGCCATGAAGGGTTTGACCTGCAATACATCAACGGCAAATACCAATGCATAGGTATTGTAATGAGGTCTCTGTTGTGTAACGCCAACAAGCAAAAGTTTTAAAGGTCTCAGATGTCTTGAAATGTTCTGACTCATCGAGTTATTCTGAGTAGTGCAGGTGTTTGTTTTCACTTCTGACACTGAGTGAGCAAGTTTAAAAGAAGGCAAATATGCACATCAATACATGCATGAACATCAACAGTGTTTGTGGAGCTGCTTTGAACATGAAGCTTAACAAGGTATCAGTTGTTTCACACTGGGAAAAGGTGAACAGTGGAGAATCCACTCTCAACAGAAATACAGTTTTAATGACTCAAGTTGATTAGAAAAATCAGTAATGTAAACTGATTTGTATAACATCGTACCTACAGCGGCAGTGTTATACAATGCAAAACCACATTGCAAAAATTGCCACTGATTACTATGTTAACAAAAAAAAAACAAACAGTATTTTATTTGAAATTGAAATAAATAATCAAAATCTGGGGCTGGTGTGAGTGCTTTTCCTGGGCTTCTGCAGTGGTCAGAATGACAGGAAATCAAAGTTTTAATCAAGACACACAAAGAGAAAACAATAAATACGAAATGATAAACTAAGAATATAGTGTTCCCTTATTTTCTTTTTTATCCAAAATTGTCAGTGTCTGTATTTAAGTATCGGCAACAATGATAAAAACTACTGACAACACATCAAATTAAGAATAAAGCTGAACTACCACCAAACTACTGCAAAACACAGTTGAAGTAGTTCAGTCATTGTGTATCAACACTGTACATACTTATGAATTCTTGTCATCTAAAAATTTGAATTAGTATTCCTTCCATCTGCCTTGAACAAATTCACAGCTTTACCTTGAATGTTACTGAGTAAACAGCATCTGGAAGAGTATCTACACTTTTTTTTTTTTTCCTCCCAAAAAAAAAAAAAAAAAAAAAAAAAA
>OMLF01031546.1:31565-44721 GCA_900302615.1 Holocentrus rufus
CTCTCTCTCTCTCTCTCTCTCTCTCTCTCTTTCTTTCTTTTTTTTTTTAGTTCATATCAAATCAATCTATTGTGCAGGGCAGGCCAATGAGAAGTGATGATTAGTTGTGATGATTTTAAATGAAATTTTTGTTCATCTGCCTTGTTTTTTTCTCCACAGGTGGGCGGTACCTCACTATTCCTGAGGTCGGCAACAAGAGGAGCGGCCGAGGGGCGCGGCTGGTCCTCCCGCTGACCCCACCCTGGAACGACGGCAATCTGTGCCTTTCGTTCCGCCACAAGCTGGCAGGGCACCACGTGGGCATGCTGCAGGTGTTTGTGAAGAAGGGGAAGCAGTACAGTCCGGCAGTCTGGGGCCGGACAGGAGGCAACGGCTGGAGGCACACCCAAATCACATTATGGGGCACAGGCCTGGAGAGTGTAAGTATCCCAGAAACACGTCTGACAAGTTTATTTACAGCTGTACGTGTCTGTGAATTTTAAATTATAATTCCTACAGACATTTCTGACAGCAGTGAAGAGAAAATAACCTGTTCCTGTTCTTAAAATCAGCGCATCACTCTGCATTTCAAAATAGTGGATCTATAAAGTTTATTTATTACATGATTGACATCAGCTTTGAGCCGAAGTGAAATATTTAATATTTAAAATAGATCCTTAGGCATCATACACACAGCGTTTGACTGTTGTTCTAGTGTGGGGTGACAAAACTGTGCTGCTGTTCACCAGGTGATCCTGAAGGGGGAGCGCGGGCGAGGCAGGAGCGGAGAGATGGCTGTGGACGACATCACCCTGAGGAAAGGCTCCTGCACGGAGGAGCACAATCTGAGGAGACTTTGATTGACAGAACAGAGGAAGGCAGACAGACAACAAGAGGGAAAATCATCTCAAAGAGACCAGACTCTGTTCTGACATCTCCCTCGCTCTGCCTGGGTTCTCGCTGATCCCCCCAGCCATCCTGTGAACACGATCCAAAAAAAGAAAGAAAGAAAGAAAGAAGAAGAAAAAAATTTGAGCGTGTGGAGCACAGCAACTTTCTCTCTCGACTGTCCGTGAATGAAAAGACTGAACCAAATCTCGTGGACGGTATCCCAGCAGCGCCCCCTTTCTCTTTCCTCAGCCTCGTTCCCCACACACATGCATGTGCTCACCCTGGAAATGCCCCCCTGCCTGCTCCAGCCCAGCCAGGCTTCAGGCCACATGGCTCACAGGCCTCCATTTCACCTCATTTCTTCCTGGACAGGGTCCTCCTCTCTCACCGAGGAGTCTGCTTCGCCTTCCTTTGATCCTTTATCCATAAGCCGTTGCTGCTTTTTATTTGCTAAGCCCAAGGATGAGGAAATTGATTATGTGATTCTTTTGATCAACAAAATGTCAGAAGTGGTATATGAAAGACAAATAGCGCTTCTCATCCTCTCTCTGTAATCCGGATTACACTGAGTCTGTTATGATGAATCCTCAGCACATGACCTGCTGGGAAAGCCAACAGGTCCTAAGGTCCAGGGGCTGAGTCTGGCCAGAGATAGTCTACATAGAGGGATATTCCACCTAAGAGAATATGTGAGGCCACCTCCAGGGGGCGATGTGGAGTGCACTAAACAGAGTAAAATGAACAGTGGTCAACGGGACTTTTCCAGTAGACAGATGATTTTTTTTTGTTTTTTATTGTGCATTCAGCAGTGGGTTAGAAGATACATATTTCGATGTGCTTAGATGACTGAAATCTGTAATCATTTGGGGGAAAAAATTGTTTTTTTCTCTAACCCTAACCAGTCAACATCACATAGCCTCTGCGAGTGGAAATCCTCTGAAATCGCTATAATTTTACAACCATCGATTTCATGTCAGCTTAGAATTATGTCTTCATTATAAATGTCGGGCCGTGTATCAATGACAGTAAAAGTCCAGTTACTCGTAAATATTTGGAATTGAGTGTCGTGATCATTTTATAGCATTTGGCCCCGCTGACCGCCATATATTCGTCTCTGTTTAGCAGGTGCTCAGCACTGCCCCCCGACGCCCAAAAGACTGTACTGCACTCTTTATTTCTGTCTCACGGCTGTCAATGACCGTGGTTGAGCTTTCTCTCTCGATAGGCTTCGGTTTAACCCTGCTTTTGTTAGTCTGAGTTTTTAGAATTGGTGCTGATCTTAAGCACACTTAGACTGCAACAGCACCGCTCATTGTTTATTATTACAGTATTTCAGAGGTCTGCTTGGTAGAAGAGAGTTTAAAAAAAAAAATTGCACCTTTTCTACCATGACCTTTTATTTAAGGCTCCCAAAGTTGTTTAAACACTTCGCGATCATGTATTTCAAATACTTGAAATGTGTCAAGCTGAATCAGTGTATGATCTTTGACACTAGCAAATCGACAGTTACTTTCTATTATACAGTATGTGCTTTGTTATATTAAGTGCAGTTTGTTATATATAAAAAAACAATATCAGCAACTTTTTAGGCTTTCACAAATTGTATTATTGTAAATGTAGTTGTGTGTACATACTCTAGAAGATGATCCTACTATGCTGTGTGGTTTATACGTTATGTAAATTCATACATGAATATTAATTGAAGAGCAAAACGAATGGTATTTTGACATGAATTAAAGATCATGCATACAGATGGAAACCTTTTGTTGTGCAAGGCTGTGTTTACAGTGCACAAAATGTTCATGCTCATGTGTTATAATGCTGTGTCTATAAACTGCAAAGCACCTGGTGGCATATAGTTTGCTATGATAATGAAGGGCATCAGTTGGAAATTTAAGATTTTCTGTGTGCATGGGTGCGTTCACCAAATCCAGATGTATTCAGACAAGAATGTAAATAAAAAAATACATTTGACTCATATGTATATGGCATAAATCATGTTAATTTATTCTGATCTGAGTTACTGTCAGTAACATGTTTCAAGGTCTAATATTCTGCCAAGTAGAGCCAAAGTCCAAATCAACAAAAATAACTATTTTATTGAGATTAAAAATCTAAGTGTTTTGCAGAGGCCTTGACATTCACAAGTGGCCTGACAAGATCATAAAGGTCATAAATCAACATCAAGAGCCAAAATAAAATCTTGATTTATGTGTCAGCAACAGCCTGCTGAAAGGTGATTTTCACTGAGTATCAGTGGGTTAAACAGTGGAAAGGGATATTGTTTTTCCGGATGATGTGACAGCACAGGAGCTCGCAGGGAGAGAGAAGGTCAGGGTTAGAAATAAGAACGATGATAAATTGCCGTTGGATAAAAGGAGCTCAAAAATGATGTCTCCTGAAACTGTAGGTTTATAAATGTGCTCCATCAGGTCCCATTAGTCCTACAGGGGCTTTATTTATGTACAAAATGTAAAGCATATTGTAATTCCACCTGTCTGAACCGTCCACACTGATGATGATATCGTTTTTGCCCTTCCTGGTATGAGGATGTGTCACCCTAGTCATGTTTTCTGATTGGTAGCCCGAGCCAAAATGTGTCACAACAATAAATCCACCCCTAATCCATGCTTTTGTTCAACAGCCCACAATCACGGAGACCAGATTAGCTTTGTTTGTCCACTTCAAACTCTCCAGTATCAGGCAGGCAGTCATGACTTGACCAAACATGAATCAAATGGTTACACTGTCATCCACTGGGTCCATGTACGTATTTGGAATTCCCAGACCTTTATTTTTGTCATTTACAATTCCACTGAAGACTGAAAGTTGAGATATGATTTTGTTGATGAAGCCGCTTTTATCATCAGAGGACCGCTTGCCGAACAGCCACATGGTAGCCACGTCCTGAACTATGGTGACAGAGAAGAAACTCTGCAGGATAGCGCTCTAACTTGATGTCACCAGCAAAAATTCTACATCTACATCTAATATCTCTTGCTTATTTACTGAGGAGAGTAATCCTTTCATATTTTAATCTCATTCAGCCAGGGGTAAAGCTTAAACAGGTTACATAAAAAGTGATTATATAACAGAAGTGAAATAGCCATCTTCATCTTTGTCATCATAACTAACCATCTCTTTATTCTCCCAGTGTCACAGCAGAAAAGGTTACATACATACTGTAGCAAGAATTTGGACCTCAAACCAGAGAGAGAAATTCACACATTAGATAAAAGTTTAGAAGACGCCATGCTTTATGTCAGCCATAAAGGGATGGCTGGAATGTGTCATTGACCAATCATATCGCCTGGATGAAACTGCTCATGGTAAACTAGAATCCAACATCTTATGCTAATGAAGAGTAAAAAAAGGGATGAGCCTGTCCAGAGATGACAGCACAGAGTTAATGTCGAAAAGTGAGAACCATGGTGACAGAATGAGCATGAGAACTTCAGAATTACAATACCTGATAAAAAATAACAACAGGATCTGCAGTATATATGTTATCCAGGGGATAATAACAAGGAAAGCTATGTATATAAGCACAGGTGTCCATAAAAAAGGACTAATCAAAGACATAAAAACTAGCTGAGTACTTTCTGGTTATATACTTGCCAGCTGTGAGCATCTTGGCTTATCATTTATCAAATGTAAGCGTCCATCTATTACAGACAACACCTCTATTTTTTTTTCAACACCACTTCTTGATATGACTCATGGTTTAGAGTAGAAATATGTTTCATACCATTAATCATGGTCTTGGATAACATCATGAATGATTATATGCTGTAGAACCACATCACTATACTAGATCAATAGTTCACAAATATATAGGATTATATATTTTTTACGTTACACTGTATAGACCCAGACAATGAAAAAGTTCAAGTTCAATTTGACAAGGGGCTGTCTCTCTCCCTCTGTCTCTCCTTCTTGTTTGTTCACAAAAGGACTGAAGTTTTGATATTACATCTCTCTCCAGACAGTTCTCTGTCCAAAGCCCTGTCACTGACTTCTGTCGAAATGCCTAAATAAAATCTGTACTTCATTTTGCCTGAGGGCAGACTTTTTTGGGACAAAAGGGGGTAAGCAAACAATCCCTTTGTTAAGATAAACTACCATAGCAGAGAAATCTAAAGGGGAGAGGCATTTTCTAAAAGCAGTGTACGTGTGTGATAGTCAAAAAAAAAGACTGTTAGACCGTAAAATATAAGGAGAAACATCAAACAGCTACACACACACATGTAACATGAAACATGCTAAGCCTCTGGCTATATGAAAAGAACCACCCTTCCTGACTCTAGTCCTCTTGAAACCATGGAAACAAGAAAACAATCAGTGGCAGTGGACCTTTAATGCATGTCAAAAGGAGAGTAAAGGATGAAAGTAAAAGGTGAGGTTACAATGCTTAACAGCAGCAATGTCCTTGATCAGAGTGGAGGCTAACAGAGAGCGCAGTCACTCACAGTGGTATTACTTTTCAGCCTGCATTAGGGTAGCCAACATGGTTTCCCCTTCAGGAGCTTTACCAAGCCACCAAGATTCATTACTTACTTACTTAGTCACAACTCGTACTCTGAGCACAGGTGGACAGGGGTCGAGCTGTAGTCATGCTGGCAGTAATGGAAAATGGCATTAGACTCAAAGCTTAGGCTACTACCAGTGTTTTAGCACATAGAAGTGTGCAGGACATTTTAACCACAGCTGACTCTCTGTGCTAACCTGTTATTTGACTGACCATCTGTCCTGCAATTTAATGGACCTATTCACAAAATACATTGTGCAAATTAGGTACACTCTTATCTCAAATCTAACAATTCACATCCAATCAAACAAGCACAATGATGCATCATCGGTATAACTCCTGATTGGGAGGCCAAACATACATGTAAAGCTTTATACTTTCCCCCAATTGAAACATTATAAAACACTTGAAATGCTCTTTAAAACATTGCATAATATGTAATGTGTTTTAGTTCCTGTGTAATAATATTTTACATCTCTTTAGCATAAAAGCATGTTTACATGTACTCATACTCTGATACTGACAAAACCTGAAGACCTTTGCTGATTTGATGAATATATGAACCAAATTTACCATATTTCACCATATTTATTACTGGGAACACTGAAAAATATGACAACCTACTCTACACATTTGATAATTTCCAAAACATTTTACTTTAAAAATCTAGCTAATGATGACAGCAGTTAGCATTTGCACTTTGATTTGGTCTGTTGCCTATCTAGCTCAATTTGTAGATGCTAATGAGTCAACTGATCAATTATTCAATCAATCTATTGACTAACCTTTTCAGCCACTTGCAGATAAATTCTGCTTGTTCAACTGTTCAAGATGCACAGCAGCCCTCACTCATCAAGCTACAATATGATCGACTCTCATCTCATGGTGGGTCCATGCTCATTTCACCACAAAAGTTAGCATTTATCAATTCCACATTTGCCAAGCCCTAAGGTCAATCTCACATCTATTCCAAAAACATGTATGCTCATTTTCAAGCACTTAGAAAAAAATTGAAATACCAGCATTTTAGGTTGCCACAGTTTTTTGGTGCTAAGTTTGATATTTGACCATTTCTTTCTAACCTGTGAATTAATTTGGCACGGTTAGGATAGGAAATTGGCATCTTTGTAGAATTATGCATCTTAAACTGCCTGGAGGGTCCTGTTCTCAGTTGAAACACTGCTGACATATAAACCAATTGCTTGCCAATTTTTTTTTTAATAAAAGCCTTTAATCCTACTTTTAAATAAAAAAAAAAAACTCCTCTTGACAGCAACATCTACAACCAAAATATCAACTTCGGCTCTGGTAGATTTGTGTTTCATGGATCTTCAACTATGTTCCAATGTGTAGCTTGCATGAAGGTTACGCAACCTTTACTGTACCACGCCTTCCTTTTTTTAGGCTATCACAAATTTTATTAAGTTAAATATATTTTCTGTGTACTTGTCATTGTTAAGCAGATTAATATATTAAGGACTGATAAAGATCTCATCTGAAAAATGTATATTAAACATGTAGATGTCTGAATGCTTTCATTAAAGTGTTTTGTTCTGACCAATTTTTTAGATAAAACCGGTTATACATATTTGACAAACTTCTGACAGAAAGATATGTAAAATATACACCAAAAAGAAATATAATTCATGGTTAGAACTTTAGCTGTCAACAACACAGCGCTTCAAACAGCTCTGACAGCCTCACCAAGAGGATTTCTATACTGCCACACTGTTAATGCCAGAGAATGTGATACCATGTCCTTAGTCCTCTTTTCAGACATAATCAGGGTGAGGACTTGTAGACACAGGTTTACTTTTTGCAAATCTTCTTTAAACAGATAAGATGACTAAGAACACAAAAGTATTTACACCAACAGTCGGGGATGTAGCTGCAGGGGCTCATTACACAGACACAGACACAACACAAACACTAGGGAGCTGAGCAGCATCTGTGCAACTGAGTTAAAGGTTATATATGTTCCTCAGAGGCACCTAAAAAGGACTCGATCAGAGTTTTAGTTTCACTTTTAGTTTCTTTTCTTTGCACATGAAAAAAAAAGATCACAGGAAAGAAAAGAAAGAAACAAACAAAAAAAATTGTTGAGATCAAGAAGCTGAAAGCTTGGGCATTGGACCTGGCTCAAAAACATCAAAAACTGTACAGTAAACGAGTGTGTGTGTGTTTCTAATGCTGTGAATATCCAACCACATAACAAGCATCAAATAACATTCATTGATTAATTACAGGTAGAACACTCAATTTCAATTGAATAAAAGTCTGAATTTTATAATTCTAATCTCATGAGTTGCCAAAATATACATGTATATCAGAACAATATGATCATTCTAAAAACAGAACTGAAGAGACACATTCCTTGCTAAATGTGCTGCTAAGCTGCTGCTAAGAACGATATAAAAACGTATCACTAATATTCCTACCAGAGAAGATCAGCAAACCTGAGGGAAGAGATGCTGAATCAGCAGCCCGCTCAGTGACTCACAGAGGAGGTTACAACGTGTGATTCTAATATGGCTACACTTTTTTCCACCCACCTGGGTCCATGTATGTGTATGTTTGGCGCTCTTGTTTCTGGCTTTGATAACAGCACTGAGAACTTCAAGCTCTCCCTGAACATCTTTTATCAACTTGCAGAGAATCTCCTCACTGAAATGCTTCTGGGTAACGACCAAAAGAGACCTGATGAGATATTAAAGAAGGAGAAAAACAACCCAAGAAAAAGGCTTTTACACGATTTTTTTTAACTGATGTCCACTATACGCCTGATCTGTGCTTACATTTGACATCGCATATACTATATCACACACCTAGAAGTATTTTCTTTCATATAACCCTAACCCTTTTCTTTCACCCATATAGAAGCTTCGTACAATGGCAAAAGAGCAAATATGAACAGCTGTAGTGTACTAACACATTGGATTACTTACCATAATTTCTCATACAAATTAATTTCAGCTAGGTCCAGCTCTTTTGTTTACCAAATGATGCGCATGACACGATGACCTGTTACAAAACTGCTCCAAATATTGGCTACAATGAGAATTAAAGAATTATTTTTTGTTTGTTTGTTTGTTTGTTTGTATTATTCTTGAGCAGTACCTTCATAAACCACTTAGATCTGAGAATTCCTAAAAGTCAGTAACTGTAATAAGGAGTTACAGGAGGTTGCATCTTCTACAGTGATACATTCTAGCAGGGCTGTGTGTGCATTCCTCCTGTACAGCAGCAATATTGTCGTGACCCTGGTAAAACCCATCAACTATCCAGCAAAGAGGAAAATGTCCTGCTTGTTGGAACTGAAATACCGACGGGTCTTACTAGTGCTGCAACAATATGTTACCAAATGTTATTTATAGCATTGCTGGAGAACTCAATTGCTTAAAATGTACACTTTGGAGGCTTGCAATAGTGGATAAGTGAAAAACATGAGTGACTGACGCTGTTGCTAACTAAAGAAGGCACAGCTCCATCTATCAGACTGAAGTGTTAGATAGATAGATTAGATAGGGCTAAATAATCCTGGGTAAAATGGTGGATTTATATCCGCAAACAACACAAAGTTGGTATGCTGAGCTAACTGTTTCTACCATTTTATTAGCCTAGTGTGAATGATGGCAGGTGCAGTTGTACAGCTGTCAATCAAATGGGGGCAGGAAGAATGAAAACTGAGGTCATGTTCTGATTGGATTGCCCGCACTCTTACATGTGTAAGCAGCTTGTTCATCCCTAGCCAGCAAAACCGATTGTTTGACTCAGGAGAAATCAATTGATGGGCGTCTCTCTGCATAAGGACCTCACGTTGCTGCAGTTTCATGATAGTTTTTACACCCAGTGATGACAATAAAACAATTTTAATGAAAATTACATATTTTAGTTTAGGTGCAACTTCTGTGTCAGTTGAGCTGACTTTAGCCTTAACCCAGTGCATGGAAAAGCTGCTCCTGGGGAATACATGTGCTTCGATTTTCTGTACATTTGGTTTCAGTAAGACATTAAGTTACCTGAAGGAAGATAGATAGAACACCGCATAACACATGGAAAATGCATTTGCAAACTCCAGCATTCAAGTCTCTAGACTCCAGAATCATCCCCATATGGCTACAATACACTGTGCACATTACTGTTTTGACACGCATACTGTCCAAAGTGTGGCCTGTTTCCCCTAAGGCAACATTGCACTGCACCAAGCCCGCCGGACATTCGAGGTGCCAACTGGATTTGAAAAATATACTAACAGCTGGTTGTATGAGTCGAATGCCTGAGCTCAAGCCACATATCTGTGTCATACATGCACAGCACATGAGGCGTGGGAACTGTGGCTCCTCAGAGTTAAATGGAAGAGAAAACATCAACACTAAATGCCTCATAGGAGAAGCTGGGAGCTTTTGGAAGTAATGTATTACCTTACAATGTCTTTCATCTATACTTTTTAGTGATGTTGTGACCATAATCTTTACTAATATAAGTGACTGTATGCAAAAGAGAGGCTAAGGCAGCTTGAAAATGAAAGAGAAACATGCACCACAATTGAGGCATCCATTGTTTGAGTTTTTATTTGTAGCATTTTTTACACTTTCCTTGTTGAACCATGTTCTTTGATTGGATGCAAAGTCATCACTGGCTTTAAAGTTAAAAGACGAAAGTACCATCTCCGCTATCACCACAACTACCACCTCTTCCTTCATTGATGATGTATTTTCCTGTTACGTCTTTGTGGGGATGCTTCAGGATGCATTAATGATTCTGCTACAAATGATACGTAGTCCGATGCACCCAAGACCACCTTGACAAGTGGTCGAGTGATCAGATTACAATGCGTCTTTGTGGTCATTTGCACTTGTATTTAGTGCTGTCCACTTGTTATCTGATCGCCCAAGAGGAACTTTAAAACCGAATGTAAACAGGATCATACATTCTACCTTGCAAGACATAATATCCTGATTAAACAATACCCATAAAGACAAAAAATGGAAAATAGACATATGCACATACATACAGTGCATTACATTACATTCGCATGAAATTGTTCATATACCCAGGCACATACTGTATGCATTTGAAGAAAAATAAGTACATTGATAAGTGAATAGCTTTTTTAAGGAGGTCTAACAGTTTTTCCAAAGGTAAAAACTGTTTATTTACTGGAACCACAAGGTCACATCTTGTGATATTCAAATGGCTACACTATTTTCCACCACAGCTGGGTCCATGTATGTGTATGGGACTTCCAGACTCTTGTTTCTGGCTTTGATAGCTGTACTTAGAGCTTCAAGCTCGCGTTGAAAATCTCTGATCAACTCGCGGGGAATCTCCTCACTGAAATGCTCTTCTGGGTATTGACCAAGAGCGACCTGATGAGAGGGAGAAAACACAAAAGCAAGGCTTTTACAAGATTTTTTTTTTGTGATATCAAGATTAATCGCACTGTCTGCAATTGTTTCCAAGAATATACTGTTCCAGAAAGATTAATAAAATATTAATAATGTTAATAAAAGGTAATCAGAAGGGATGTTGGAGTTGTTGCAGATGAGCCAACAGGTACTTACAAAGTCAGAGGACTGCTTGGTGAGTAGCCACATGGTGGCCATGCCCTGAGCTGTTGTGTTGACGGCGGGTAATGTCTGCAGCACAGTGCTTTCATTTGATAACCCCTTAGTGGTTGGTGGAGGGTGTTGTAAGGAGATGGGAGTGTTGGGCATCCAACCACCGTAGTCAAACTATATAATCAATGAATAAATGATGGATGAGTGATTAATGCATGCTGTTAAATTCTGGATGAAATCGTTATAAGTATTACTGACGGCCCAATACCTGTTACATGTTGAGGCTTATAAGGTAAATATACATCTGTGTTACATGCAGTATAATATTAATTTATGTTATTTTTAAGGGGGTCTCAGTTCAAAGACAAACTACTATTCAGTAATAATAAAACATTATAATTCATCATGCCAATAAATTACAAGGATGCACCTGTCCAGAGTTGACAGCAGAGTGCTGGCCTGAACCAATGAAAATCACCATGGTGACAAACTTGACCAATTCTGCCACAGTGCTGAAACTTTGAGGAATTCCTGAGAATTAGAGAGAATGAATTACATTAACTGGACGTATTTTGTTGTCCCAATTAATGATAGATAAATACATTTAATTCATGGAACTATAAAAATTAATTATACATGAATATGCAAAACACCATTCATTTTCATAGTGTAGCCTTTTGCTCAAGTTCACCTGTGCCTGCTCGGGAAAGGAATCCATGGACCCAGATATCTTCAATCCACTTTTGCAGTTCAGTGTCGTTCTGGACCTCAGCATCACTCTTGTAGTAGTGGCCAAGCATTCCTTGAACAAACCTATAAAACACAATGAGAGCATGCAGGTTGCAGGTTGCTCGATTTGCCAACACCAACAACTGGTATTGGCAAACCTCATGTCAAAAGTGTCAAGCCATGCCTGCAGAGATGGATTATTTGTTGCCATGTACAGGATCATGGACAGCTCTGGATGATGGAAATGGCTACCAAGATAGCAGAGAGAGATGTGCTTCGTGTGGCAGAGCAGACCTGTTTTGATAGTAAGCAATCAGTGTTAGAGATGCTATACTGGTCCACAGAGAATGAATTGTCCGTTTTGTGTGTGTGTGTGTGTGTGTGTGTGTGTGTGTGTGTGTGTGTGTTTGGCTATGTTACGTGAATCCATTTAGAAGTTACATGCATTTATGTTATAGGCCACTGCCATTGCCATGTCCCCTTTTAGCCAATTGGCATGAACACAAACACACACTGTCACACATGCACACTTGACCTCCATGCCAAATTTCGGCCTCCTGGGGCGAAAACTGAATTTTTTTGTGGACCAACTGACCAACCAACCAACTAATTGACAGAGCAAGCTATAGAGCTGCTGGTCGCAGCAAAATATGACTCTCAGTGCATAGTGGCTGCCCCAGGCATCAATTACCTGAGCACAGAGCAGGACTAAGGGACACTGTTGGAAAGGAATTTACCCTCTAATCCTCCCTTTGCATTTTTAGCTAGTTTTCCATCAGGTTTGTTGCTCCTCTCTTGGGCAGTCATATTAAGGCAGAGGTGCAACCTCTGCATAGGCAACCTAAGTTGAACTACTGACTTCAGTTGGAAGTCACTGCTATGGAAAGCATGTGTTTCAGGAAAAGCAACAGAGAGGACAGGGAAATGTCTTTGAAAAATCTTTTAAGTACATATTGGTCTGAGACTGATTCTTATGTGTCTCTGATTTGATTGTCAATAATAAGCATAAACCTGTTACTTTTCCCAGCTATTTTTCAGCTCATAAACACTGCTTTATCTCCTGTTTGTGTTGGTGGAAACTGAAACTGAAAAAAATTATATCTTTTTTTAGAAAAGGCAACCATTAGAGTTGACAATCCTGACTGTTCAGGGGAGCCTGGGTAGTCCTATTTCACAATATTATCTCTTTGATATTATTTGTCATATGCAGATGTTATCTAGTCCCTTAGATGCTGTATCTTTCCTTAAAGGATAATTCCGGTACTTTTAAACCTGGGCCATATTTTACCATCTTTTGGGGTCTAAATGATTAATAGAGACAAAAAATGTTGGAGTCCAATATTGAGCAAGAACACGATAACTGGCAACCGCAAAATGGCTGCAATGTAATCCAGCGGGGTACTTGTCCACGTCAAAGAAAATCCACTAAAAGTGTTGCTGGGCTCAGACTGTTATTATAAGAGACTGA
>OMLF01031565.1:16824-33251 GCA_900302615.1 Holocentrus rufus
TTGCCTCTCCACTGGAACCAATGTAAATTGTCCAAATGTGAAGCTAATCAGTGTGAACTGTAATTCAGCAAAAACTTTACTTTACTTTACTATTTTCTTTTTTTCTCTCAATAAAAAGTCTAGTTTGAAATCTATTGTCTTGTACTTTTAGAACTGCATGAAAAAGATAAAATGTAACAATGTTCACTTTTCTAAAAGGTAACTCTGTAACTTCATCAGAATACATTTTAAATGAGCTACGATGTAGATTTTTACAGCATTATGTTTACTTCTGCTTTAGTAGGATGTTTTAGGACTCCAGAATCCATTGAACTTAACGATATACAATATGATCAGTGATTTAATAATAAAACTAGGTGAAAGTTGTTTTGTCACTAAATTCCTAGGCAGCCTGGTGTGAACAAGGTGAAATGTACTCATGCCTTGAACACGTCTTTGCACACATATAACGTATATAGCCACGCACACTGTTCAGTCATCAGCATGGTGAGAACTGACTAATGCGTCAAACTGACTACCTCACATTAACTTGCAAAATCAACATACAGTAGCCCTAGTTGGGTTTCTACACTCTTTATACGCTCTTCTCTTCTTCCTCCCTCTTTCTACGTTCATGTTTTGGAAATGAGAAGGCGCTGTAAAAATGTCCCAATATAGTTTTAAGACTTCAGCGTATCCCAACACCCCTCCGCATACACACACTCTAAACCCTTTCATTATTTGAAGCATAAGTATGCCATGACATCATGGTTATGAACTGCTCTTACAATTTTAAAAAAGCAGGTATGAAAATGCGAGTAGCTCTCCCTCCCCCACTGCCATGGAGATCAAATGAACCCATGAGGGAGAAGTTAAAATTATAGCCTTCCTGAAACAGGCCAAACAGTCAGCATTACAGTCAGGCTACGTCATGAGTCAGCAGTGGGTCACCTGCTATGACCTAATACCAAGACTGGTTCACACAAAGAGAGAGTAAGAGCTACTGTAGGCCTTTACTGGTACAGTAAGTACTTCTGCAGCAGCACGCTACTATGGAAAGCACACTTCTTCCCTTGTCTCTGTCTTCAAATCTCCCAGCAAGTCGTATTTGAGCCAGGCTGAGGAAGGTACTAAAGCCTTTTTGGCAGCAATGATGATGAAGAAAGACATATATTTGCATTTTACATTTCGGGTATTTAAAATCTACACTACGCTACTTCAGAAGCTATTAACAATGCTGAAAATAATGTGTGCATTGTAGAGATTTTATGAGCTGTAAAGATATAAACTAATATCAACTCGGCCGCATTCTCAGTCATAAAGAGATTGTGACAAGAAACAAAACACTGATCAATATAGAACTGGAAACCTAAGATTAATCCCTAGTTTCCTGCCGGCACAGAGCTTAACAAAGTATGTCCTATGCTGGCCTCCGTACTGCCGTGACGTGTCCTTTTGTTCAAAGAGAGAGAAGATTGGATTTGTAAACAGTTAACATACAAACTTGTTGGTGCTCTCAATACCATCTAGTGGTCAGATAAAACTGCATAGCGCACATTTAACAGTTATCCAAAATTACTTACTAGCACCTAACAGCAAGGAGCAAAGAGGTCGGCGTCTTAGTGCCCTTACAGAATACGCGTTACTACAGAACAAGCATGTAAGAGTGAACTTTTAGGAAAAGAAACAAAATGTGCTAGAATATATGAGAGGGGATTTCATTAGTGGGGACAATAGGTATGTTCCTTGTGGCAATGCGGTTTCAGTTTATGACAGAAGATGGTGAGTAAGTCTGCTGTTATGACTGGAGTGGGAAGATTACTCCACCATTTGATGGGAGGAGTGATGGTCGGTTCAGTGCAGAGGACAGGCTGGAGTGCAGGACTGGACAATCTCCAAGAGGTATGAAGCTGCAGAGCGATTCATGTCTTTGTGCACCAGAAAAAATAAGGCTTTTGAGAGGTTATGAGCATCCCCGGGAAGCCAATGAGGGGATCGAAGAAGGGAAGTAAGGAGAATTAGAGCGGTATGAAGATGGATGTGTGTGTTTGTGAGTGTATGCACGTGTGTTTGTGTGTGTGCTGGTATCCATGATCCCTTTGGTAAATATTAGCTTGAGCAGGGGTAGCGTCTTTTAATTTAAACAAGGTTCATATATTTGATGAGAAATTCCAGCATCAAGCTGTGGAATGGTCTCTGTTCTTGATGTCGGAGATACTGCCTTGCTTGGATTTCATCGCAGAATTCCTCAGCTTTCCTCTGTGGTTCTGCGTATTTGGCTTGAAACCAGGAGGCCAAGACTGCTGTCCCCCATGTCTGCCCATCTCCCTCCATTCAAGTCCAAGTCATGTTTTTAAATGTCTTGTTTGCACAGCAGGCATTTAGGGTAATGACATGGAGGAGCATCAGACAAAATGCCTAAAATAGCACAGTGAGGACACCACAATTGGAGATGGATTTTCTCTGTCTGCTCTGCATAGCATTGAAATAGTGTGAACTCAGTGATCAGGCACCCGCAGCATGTTTGGTGTTGTTACAAAAACCAGACCTCACACCATCAACTGTTTTTAGAGATGTTCTCTTTAAAACACACACACCCTTAAACTTCTATCTTTATGAGAATCTTCTGCATTCATTCTGCAACCCCTAACTTTAACCCTCACCACTACATGCCAAACACTAACCTTAAACTAGCTCTTTGAAAAAGCCTTGAAAATGACCTCACTTCGCAAAAATGTCCTCATTCTGTAGGTCTAAAACTTAAAGTGGTTCTCACAAGGATAGACGCCCAATAACACACACACACACACACACACACACTAATACCATGGAGGCATTGGTATAAACAGGCCCTCACATAAAACAGTGTGTGTGAGGAGCCTGGGTATACACTGAAGAATACCAGGCGCTCAGCACCGTAAGACTCCTCTACCAAGACAAATTGTGGTCAACCATGGGAGACCGCGCCCAGCACCCAACCACCAGGAATGCCTCTTTCACTGGGCATGTAAAATGTTGGCATCAGCTCAGCAGCAACTCATTAGTGAATGAATGTGGAGGTGAGGAGGGGCATCACCTGCCAGGCCTGGCAACTCCATCAAAGCCTCTGCCCAAGGGAAATGAGTGCTAAAACGGGGAGAAAGCATCTGAGTTCAACCTGTATGAACTTAAAATAGAGAAGCACGCCCTTACACACACGCACACAGAAACACGCACCGACACAGGTGCACGCTTACACACACGCACACTTATTACCAATGAGCATACAAACCAGCACACATGAAAACATGCATTACCACCGACTGTTGTTAGCAACAGAAATTAAAATAATGAGGAACAAAGGGAAGAGGAAGCAATAAACAACAGACTAACCTTCCTGTGGAATGCATAAAAAATACGCATGTGCATGAGAACAGAGCTAACCTTTGAGCAGTACAGGAGGGGTGAAATGAAAACTTCACTCTGGGATAAGTAGACTCCAATCAATGCATGGACTGTACATACAGTCATGTGTACCCTACATACTGCGCTCTGGTATTTCTGCAAGCATCTCTGCAGATAAGACATTCAGATAGATGTCTGGGTTTATATGGAATGTCTAAGGATATGAACCACAAGTATTTATGGTTAGTGCTGAATGCAGAATGCAGATATGCCACTTCAATCATAAAGGTCTTGTGCACCAACAAGGAATTATATGATCAGGCCTATTTTATGTTATTCAGTAACACACATGCATACAGGGTTGCAGAAATCAGGATCAAATCAAGACTCCACTGCTAACTAGGTACAGGGTATTTCTAGGAATATGTCCATGAAATCCTATCGAAGGTTACACTGTACCCCTTCTGCCACAGTGCCTGCTCCGTACACACACACTAGCACACACAGACACTTTTTAGAGCAACAGCTAATATAGTGCATATGTAACGTTCCCTGAGATATATATATTCATAGTTTTCCAAGAAGATAACATACATGTCTGTCATTTTTATCACTTTTGGCAAGTGCAATAATCTCCAAGTGCTCTGACATGTCAAAAACACATGCAGCCCATAACTATATGTTACTGCATCTTCATGATCTATCTCTTGTGGACTGTGGCTGCGACAAGCCTAAAGATCACAGGACTTTGTTTCAAATGCACATGGGCACAATGTGTGGTTCAGAGAAACACCAATGCTATTTAAATTCTTGACACTGCTGATTATACAAGTCATTTTGTATTCTTGTAAAAAAAATCACAGCATTTTGCCTCCTTTAGTGAATTGTCAGCCTTGCTCCAGTCTCTGCTGAAAAACCACTGCTGCCAATGTTGAACCTCCTGTCTGCATTAAAGCTAATGGCAAAAGAGGCTGGACACGGGCAAAACTGACAGTGGAATCATTTTTCAAAGTTGTGCCAATGAATAGTTGCGGGACATTTTGGGAAGGATGGCCAGTCTCTCCTCCACACCTGGGACAAATTGTGTGGAACGACATGAGAAACCTCACGATGACTGAGTGGCATTTATGAGATTGAGAAGAGGGACACAGAATTTCTAAGAAACTGTGAGCTTTGTATTCAAATATATGTTTATCAATCCACCTACAACTAATATTAAAAGGCCGCAGCAGTAAAGAAAGCACCGGCCTTGAGTTTCTTGTCCACATTGTGTGAGCTCTCAATATAGATGATATAAATGCAGATGATGCACTTTCCTTTCCACTTGTTAATTCTACAGCTTAGTATCTTGGACATCATTTATGCTTCCTAGAAGGAGTGAATTCCACAGGTTGCACAACTTTTGTTTGAAATAGTAAATACCCTGCTGCCATCTAGTGTTCAACATCAGAAAAGAGGGCCAAAACCAGAACGCTCATCATGTTGTAACGGCACACAAACAGCATCTTCGAAAGAGGTGTCCCTCTGGCCAAAAAGCACAACTCATCGACATAAATTGCTTTACAACTCTGCTGACCTGGCTTCAGAGTGCCTCCATGAAGGATGCAACAATAGGCTTTTTTAAATCCAATATCTGTTATCTTCCCACCCATAACAGCCCATGTGGACACGAGTATGCATGCAAGAATCTGAATACAAATGCAGGTGCAAAACAGGCTAAGCTTTTTAGACAGGCGAGTCTTAAGACAATTACATGTTTTTAAAACAAAAAACTATGTTAGTTTTACCCTGCTGCTAGGTTTACAATTGTAATAAGTCACTTACTCCCTGGAAAAAAGGTCACACAAGTGGCAATTTCACAATTACCCACATATCAGCAGTAAAATAATAAAAATCAGTAAGAATAATATTAGACTAACAAGACTGCTTTTTAAGGCTGATATTGGCCGTTACCAATATATCACTGTCAGGTCCATCCATACCTTCAAGCTCATTCTGTATCATTGTATTTTGTGCTTTGCTTCCTTGTGTTTTATTTTGTTTCAGTGATGTATCACATCATTTTGTTGCTACTGATTGTTGATTAGTAAGATCTGGGTAGGGTTATTCTCTGTGAAGTCCTCTGACACGTTTTGGGATGAGGCTTTACATTAAGACTGCTACATAACATCATCCAATGGTAAGAGTAGTTTGACTTTTTTCAAGACACTCATTTGCTCCTTTTGGATTATTAAATTATAGGGGAAAAAGCAAAAAAAACTTTGCTTTGACTTCTTACGTGTTCACTCTCTGCTTTCCACTCATTTTCTCTGTTATATAACGTCAGCACTAACACTGCCACAGTGTCTGCGGTCTCTTGTTTCCCTGTGGTAAAACACACTACATACTACCTTCATATTCCCCAAGAAGGTGTGGAGAGATGGAGAGCCCGGTGACCGAAATCGCCTTGTCATTGCATTGCCTGCATACCACAGCCTGGCTCCTGTTGGCCTGGAGACTATTTATACAGCCGTGGAAGAGGCCCCTTATAGCCCACCGGAGAGATACATGTCCCAGTCCTCTGGTGTTACGTCCTCTGATTACACAAACTCCTAAAAGGACAAGGCCGGCCCAAAACACCTTAACATTTGAAGTGGATTCACATGACTGCTACATTCCTCTGACTCAGTCCAGGATTACCGGTTCTCAACCTGAAAAGCTAAAAAAGAACTCCAAGGAGGAAATAGACATTCACACGCAGAACTGAGCACTAGAGAAACCTTTGATGCACCAAAACATTATATTCAAATAGTATGGATTTAATGAAACAATATTTAATGCTGGTATGATGTGGTAAACAAACGGCAATGAGGTTGATTGAGCTTTGAGGTTGACACATCTAGAAACAAGAGAGGAGGGTATTTTTAGTCTACTGATGGGGGTGCTGTTGTCTCAAATGGAGGAGTGGTTCATCCAGGCAGAAACTCTCGGCGTCTCTGTTCCAACTGGCGAAGGTAGTGATTGACAACTCCGCTTACATGGAGTGGAAGTCCCCCATTCGAATAACAGGTGTTCTAAAAAGGGACCTTGTCAACACACAACAACCTCCCACCTCCTGGCTCCCTCCCATCTGACTCACCTTATCTCCACCAGCGAGGCGAGCAGGCCTATCTCCGGAGGCACAGCCTGGTCAGCGTTACTGACACTGTGACATGAAGCTCTGTCCGTGTTGATTGGTTCATGCATTGATTGTTTTCTTTTAAAATACTGCGAAATCAAACTCTCTAGAAATTAGAGTGGATGTTTCCTCTAATGTAGACTGTCTCTGATTTCACGACACTCCAGGAATCTTTTCGTCTCCTTCTTAAGGAACAACTTCTCTTTATCAGGAGTAGAATACAAAATCCTATTTCTGGCCAATTTTTGTATGATGGTCCAACCTACATGGTGTGTGTGCTTTCCAGCATCAGACAGAAGGACGCCGGGCCCCCTGATTTTACACCATCCATTGCTCAATACACACTACTGCTATAGCAGTATACACCGCTTATTTTAGAGCGGAGATATGCATCATGAGTACTCTGACCTCCAGTGAAACACTTAAGCTTAAATGAAAAGTCAAAATGAAAAATTAAATTTCCATAAAACATATCAAAAAATTCCAGAAATAGCGACCAAGCTTTCTCATGCACAGGAGTTTCTTAGTTAAGTGACCAATTGAAAGAATGGCCGCTGTCATGTGAAAACCTTGTAACTCCAATCTTGATTGATTTTCATGTTTTAGCTTCAGTTTGGGGAATCCATGCTTCTTTCCAGGTTAAGGAAATTAAAACTAGAACTGGATAACCTCAACACTGTCTGAGGGGATGAACTGAAAACAATAATATTTTTCTCAGTACCTGAAAAGTTTTTTGACATTTAGACAATAAGAGGTTTTCACCAAACAGAAACAGAACCTATGGAGCCATAAAAGAAGTTAACACAATTGACAATAGACTTTTGTCTTTCAATTGTATTTCATGAACTTGTTACATACTGATTTTTGTCGATCAGATAAATTACACTGGTTTAGAAAGAGAACTGTTTTTCCAAGGGGATGCAATCAGTAGCAAGTTGCAAGACCAGATCCATTACTTATTACTGCCTTTGAGCAAGACACTAGACCCTAAATCTGCTCAGTGGGCCAGGCAACCCAGTGCCCTGACCTCACTGATGAAAATGCATGAAAATGTGTAAATTACCCAGTATTAATCAGGTCAAACCTTACCTGACGAGTGGCAGGGGGTTTCCTCCGACTCTGCACTCCAGGCGAATGGGGCTTCCTTCTGCCACTTCCTGACTCTTCAGCTTCTGGGTGAATTGAGGTGGGGACAGAGGTCCATATGTGGTCTGAGCCTCAGACTGTTGGTACCTTGTAGACCCTGATCCTCCCACTGATCCTGCTGCCTGAGGATCCATGGCTGGCTGGTTGTACTGTACCTCTGCTTGCTGGCTGGGAGGCTGCAGGGGAGCAGAGCCTGAGCCTTGGTGGGCCAGCCGTTGGCTCTTAGGAGACAGGTAACCGCTGTCAGGAGAGGAGGAGTCCTCTCCCTGCTGCTCCAAGTGAGCAGAGCCTTTGAAGATGGAGGATAGCTCCTCGATGAAAGTGGCAGCACGGCTGCAGAACTCTGTGGCTGAGGGGGCCCGCTCATTCAGCTCCAGGCCTTCGTGAACCAGCCTGGGCTTATCCTGCTTATACACTGGTGTGATGGACTTGTGGCAGACAAATTTCTCAGCTGAGGCTGGAGCTTCAGCAGAGGCCTGTATGGGCCTGTTGACGGGGACACTCTGGTTTGACGAGACTTTGACTGAGCCACTGTCTTCTGGGCAGGGGGCTTTGGTCTGCTGCTGCAGGTTTGGGCTTTTGGTCGGGTGCTCAGTCGTCTGGACAGGGATAGACAAGTTAGGGAGGGAGGGGAGGGGATGGAGAACCTGCTCCTGAGGTATAGGATTAGGGGGGTCTGGATCTCCAGATTCACCTGCATCACCGAATGCCTCCCGTGCCAGGTCCAGGCTATGATTAATCTCATCTGCACTGAGGAAGGCAGTCAGGTCTGCAAAGTCTCCATCTCCAGAATCCAGCTCTGCCATGGAGTCCAGGTAGAGATCCCCATCAGAGGATGCCTCAGAAAACACACCTCCATCGCCCTCCAAAGTCCCGCCCCCTGACGGGTCCTTTAGTAGCAGAGAGATGGGGAGTGGCTGATTCCAACTCCCGTCCTGCATCCTGAAATACACATCAGCTCTCACTAAGCAGCACGTACAGCAGACACATGCACATCGTTAACAGCATAGTTCACTCCTGAGAAAACCATCAGTGGGAGGGAAATGACAAATACGTACAATCCTGTAACAGAAGAGCACTCATGCTTAAAAACAGACCTAACAATAACGAGTGGCTCATTTGCCCTCACAGAAACACAGTTGTGGCAGGATGACTCAGGCCAGTATTCTCTGGACACAGTTGGTGGGTATTAGCGAGGGCTTTTAGTTAGGTCATAGTGGACATGACTGACATTTCTCACTAGCTTTCTCTCTCTCAGTCCATTTACCCTGTCAGTATCCTCTCCTCTGTGTGTTTTACTGTAGCTTTTGTAAGAATATTGTTCAGAGTTGCAGTGCACAGCCTACAGTTCAACCAAACAAATGATGCTAAAGCACAATGCCAGACACATCAACACGTTTTTTGAAAGAGGCTGTTTTAATTGCTGTTCCTTCTCAAACAATGTGCACATTCGTCTTTAAACACTGAATGTTTGTATTGTCATTATGTCAAATTTATGAAATAGTCTTCTACAATATCTTTGAACAAGAGCTGTGCCATTTTGTGGCCACATTCACACGTGTACATTCATATCGTCTGATGTAGCACCACATGTGAGTTTGTTTCAGATGTGCAATATGTGTAGTGAAAAGAGATACATTTCTCTAGGACCGATCTGTCGAGGCTCGAGTTTACATGTTGTGTCACTGTTGGTGCAGATATGACAGAGTGTGACACTCAGTCCCTCATGGTGTCCTGAAGACCAGCTGTTGTTATTTTTAATCCCGTGGGCTATGTTTCACAGCAGCAGTGCCATCCTGCCCTCACACAGGAAAGGTCCTTTTAACACAGTTTCTTTCTTATAGCACACTGACACACACTGGCTAAAAGAACACACAGGGACAGACAAACACATGCTCCTTCAAACCTGTGATCATCGGAGAACAATAACAATGGAAACACTGATTAAATATGAATGAGGAATATTTTTTAACATTGAGACTGACTGACAGAATGTTAACATTTGGCCTCATGACCTCATTTTTAGATTCCCTTGATAGAATTTATGAAATATGAAATAAAATATGAAATGTGGGACATCATGGTTCAATAAATCTCTTAGATTTCACATACTATTAAGCTGACTAATATACATATTTAACATGCTTAAATGATTAAGATATATTTAAAACGTGAATGCATTGTGTGAGAAGTAAACACAATACCCAGACAAAACGACTGATAAGATCTGAAACAGAAACAGCAACACTACATATTTGCATTTAACATATAAAGACCATTTTGACAAGCTCGATCGCTAAAGGTTTCACATCATATTTTATAATTACAAATTCTTGCTATAAAAATTTGCAACCAAACCCTGAACTGCCGGTAAGAGTATCAACAAAAAAGGATGAAAACTTACCTTCAAATGGAATATTTGTCCAAACGCTTTGTCCTGGTCAAGTGGTTCCAGGTTTCTTGGGTTTATTAAGTGTGAATCAGCCAAAAAGAAGCGTCCCTTTCCAGAAGAGCAGTGTTATTGGTCAGGCAGTGAGCAGGAGCGCTCAGGTTCAGGGTCCAATTGCGTGGTGCTCTGCGGTGGCCTGCTGTCCCATCTGTCCCAGGCTCTCACTGCTCACTGTGTGGGGCTATATTTGGCCCCTGGCTCAGGTTTCACTGCCAGGATACTGGAAAAAAAAAGAGAGAGGGAAGGGGGTCCAGCAGAACAGAAGGTAGTGAGGCAAATGCTGCAAAATCCCATGGAAACAGTATTTCTGAATGAAATACTGTAAACACAAGACTGAACAAAGACATGCTGCAATAAATGAAGCTCATTATAGGCCACTGGTTGCATTATTTGAAAGCAGCAGTATTAAGCCAATACAAGTTGTGGTCATGCAATATTTAAAAGCTCTGTCATGTACCTGCACAGTGTGCATCTGCCACCATCATATCCATGGGTTTCGATTAGTGAAGATGATACATCGGGTGCCAGGTAGGCTGGGTTGTGGTTCACCTAACACAGAGCATGCAGGAGCATGATAGCTTCATCCTGGCAGTCTCCACTGTGGCCAGCTGAGTTGACTCCATGACCCCAGACCCACCACTTAGCTGTTATCTACATGCAAGTTATCTGGAAGTGGGCATGGGAGGATTTTGCACAGTTGGTGTTGCAGTCAAAAGGCCAAGTTCAAAGCTGAATCCCTATCCACACTAACGTAAAGACTTGAACAAGGTTTAAACCGCTGACAATTTCACCGCTTTCCACAATCTTCCACACAGAAACATTGAACTGCTCCCATATTAACCAATAATGTTGTTCTTTTGTTTCATATAACACAGGCCTATGACCAAATCACAGACAGGGACACAGACAGTCGTGGACCATGCAGCCTCACTTAGTCTATTTCTAGGCCACTATCACATATAGTGCTCTCAGAGCTATTCTGGTTCTTCAACAATCTACTGATTACAGTTAAGTGCTAATGACAAGTCAGGAAAGAATTTCCAGTGTAGCAATTCTATCTATGTACACAGGGGTGTATGCATACACACATGGAACACACACACATATATGCACACCAACTCATCAGTGGCCTTCTAACGGTCCAGTGACCCCCACATCTTACCCCATTAAGCAATATATCTCTAGACAGTATCATTTAAAAATAACTGCATTATTTATTGGTGACTTCTATAACCATGTCTATGCTCTATGCAGGAATAGCACTGGAGCTTTACTGGTGCATGACTTTTAGCAGTATGGTAAACATCTTTTCAGCTAACCAAGTGGACTGTTCCTGAAAAAAAAGAATACACCTGCAAGAAACTGTATTATTTCACCAGTGAAAACTGCACATAGCAACTGAGGCATAGTATATGTTGGGTAACTTTGATGTCAGTGGGAGATATGTGATACACTGCTATCAATAAATGTTTTTATATTTATTATCTAAATACATTATTATTTAGATGCAGGAGTGACAATGTGGAATTGGTAGGTTTGGTCTACAAGTATCCAATACTAGATATTTTTGGAAGACTGTGCTTAGACATTTGAGCCTGGAGAATCCTGCCTTTGTGAAACTTGAGATGAATTTATCCTCAAGTATTGAAAATGGTACTTAGAAATTTTCATTTCTTAGTAAAGGAAAAATACAGCACTGGAAAGGGGCTCCTACCTTCAGTTATATTTCCATTCTTCTTACAGCAAAGGATCTGAGTCATCACTTTTGCACTGTTGACTATTTAGCCTACTACTTTTATGCCTAACAAAGAAATGAACTGTGTTGGGGAAAAAATCATCTTTCGGCACCCTTGGTTACACAGGCAATTACGAAACTTACAAATTCTAACTTTTGACAGAAAGGACTTAGGTGTAAGGTTGTGTAGCCTACAATATCGAACTACATTTCCCGGTATTTGCAGCAAGGAACGGACCAAAATCTTCTGTTTTGATAGGTGACACTACTCAAGAATATTTAATGAATTGCCTTTGAATTGAATTAATTTTTTAATCGTACAACACTAACTGGTGGGTTTACTTGCGAGGTTGGTGAGTTGTCTTTTGTTTCCGCCAAAAAAGGAGCTAAAATGAGCAATTCTCACCGACATTGACTTTGACTAAAAAGCTCACCGCTACATATTTGGAACACTCCAAACCCGGAAGTCGTGCCTTGTTTGCTGGGTAGTGTAGTGCAATGTAGTTATACCACATTATTCTGTTAACGTGATTCTTTTGGTTTTATTTCATCGTAAGACTTCTGCGGAATACATGTAACTTCGGTTTTAGGAACGGTTTGTACTGTGTTCGTCAAGTAATTTGATGAGTTCGGCAAAACAACAACAAAATAAGACTTCCGCTTTTGGCATTCAGCCTTCAAAATCAAAGCATTAGAGTTTGAACGTGCAGAAAAAAACGGTTTAGTGTGTTTGATTCTGTGTACCACCTATTACGTCGCTAAATAATTGAAGAAATGTAAAAACATTTTTCAGATTGTATAATTGCAATTTTGTTGCATTGCACCGAGTGTTTGTAGAAATTAAGCGTTTATTCTGAAGAGCTCGAACCGGAGGTTTTCTTGGTCTTGTTGGCGGCACACCGGGCAACAGGGAAGCAGCTGCAGATGAACTGGGTTAGGAGCTATGACTGGGAATTGTACACATGCCATTCATAAACAAAACTTAAATTACTTACTTCTTAGTTGGGCAACGCTTGTTTGACGTTTTCACAATTTAGTGCGGTAAGTTGCACTCTTTGTAATTCCCCAATATCCCAGCTCAGGGAGACAGCAGAGAGGTGTTTCTGTAAACATTAACGTTACCTCAGATGTATGAGCTGTTGAGATGAAACAAATCTGGCAAACAAATTATTTACCGTTGACGTTGGAATACTCAGCGGTGGTTGCCTTGTCATCAGTGCTGATAGATTTGACCAACTTTAAGTAACGTGAGTGAGTTCAAGTTATTCATCTGTTACTGGCTACAGCTAGCTGCGCTGTGTAGCTAGTAGCTAACCACTGGATGCTACGCGCTGCAGCCAACTTTATAATGAACTACTAGATTAGATTAGAGATGTATTTTTAACCCGAACAACAAGGTGCATGAAAAACAAGGAGACCAAATAACAAGCCACCTGTCATCCAGAATTAGCGTCCTCAGGCACTGGATGTCTTGCAACATCATGTGTACTAGCTGCAGCAGTGTCCAGTGTCAAATTGTGCCATTAGCTATTGTCCAAATCAAAAGCCAATGTCTTTACTTTTCTTTTACCCTCTCTCAGTCTCTAGCCTGAAATATGCCTGCCTTCCGGCAAGTTGGGGAGAAGCAGCTCCCTAATCCTGTGCTATGTATGGCATGGTCTCCTAAAAGGGATCTTATTGCTCTGGCCAACACTACTGGAGAAGTAAGCATAAAAAACACAGTTACCCTTCAGTCTGGAACAAGAAGTTTTACCACCTATTACGCAGTTTTTGGTAACCATAAGATTTATTTCTGTCCATAGCTGCTACTACATCGCTTGGCCAATTTCCAGCGTGTTTGGAGCTTGCCACCCAATGAGTACACTGGAAAGGAGATCACTGCCATTGCATGGAGACCTGATGGCAAAAGTATGGATTTGCAGGGAATGTTGCAGTGTTTAGGTTACCACTTGGCTATAAAATCATAATATATTGTTGTTACCTCTGCGTTCTCTGCAGTCCTGGCTTTCAGTGTTGGAGATACCAAGCAGGTGGTGCTGTGTGATGTTGAGAAGGCAGAGATCCTGCACCTATTTCCAGTGCAGAACCCTGTCTCCTGCATGCACTGGATGGAGGTGATAGAAGACAGCAGGTATGCAAGAGGCTCAGAGATCAGTCCAGTAACATGAAGTTTTTAAGAATGATGTGAATGTCTGGTCTGTATAATAAGAATAATCTGTGTTTCAGTACCCTCAGCTTCTTCTACAACTCTGAAGATGAATCCAAACTTTTTCTTCCCAAGTTACCAACGCTTCCTAAAAGGTAATAAGAGCATCTATTGTACAGTAGATCACCTTGTGTTACTGCTCCTCTGGTTTGGTTCAGGGAAAAGCAACTGTTTGGTTAATTGAAAAAGTTTTATTCAAAGTGCAGTAAATGGTCTTTCCTTTTTTTTTTTTTTTTTAGCTATAGCACAACATCAAAGATATTCAGGTAGGTTTACAAGAGCAACCCATCAGTATTATTTCTGGTGTTTGTACATTTTCATTGTTTCTGATCGAGCCAATACAAATTTTATCCATTTGTGTTACAGTGAGGAAAAGTCTGATGAGATAATGAATCTCCTGGGGGAAGTCAGGTAAGTTATGCATAATGTGCAGGTTGTACCCATTTAGACACCCTGAAACATCAGATTCTGATTCTTCATTAACACAGTGCTGTTTATATGTTAGACTGAGAATAAGTTAAACACCTCAAATTTTTTTCCACGCAGACTAAACGTACTTGTTCTTGGAGGGGGCACTGACTTTGTAGAGCTTTATGCTTATGGAATGTACAAGATTGCCACTTTGAATGGGGTAAGGTTTCATTACTTCAATCACTTACTAGGATATTAATAAATGTATTTGTCATTACTTATGCAACATACTTAATAAGGGAAACAAACTAGTAATTGAATGTGTAAATGTGTTTGGATGTTTATACATAAGTTTATTTATTTATTTTATCTCAGAAAGCATAATCTAAATTAAAAAAAAAAATTGAGACTGCATTGAACTTTATTGGGATAATCAAATTTGAAAGGGTCATTAAAAGTTTAGTAATAATCCCTTTCAGTCCAAAATCATTACATTAAAAATTTGACTTGCAAATTACATTTTTAAAATTAATTTATTCTGCAAACGCGTTTAAAATTTTACTAATTTAATGTAAGTATGACAAACACACCCTGAACCTGAATTGAACCTAATGCAACAGTTTGATTGGATGCCTTACAATAATGCATGAATATGTAATTTTATGAATATTTGCTGCAGTGGAGAGTTCCTGTAATACAATGTTTTTTGTTCCAGGTTCCTGGGACCTGTCGCAGCCTGAGTCTGTCCAGCGATCTGAAGTCCCTGTCTGTCATCACAGAGGTCAGGTCTGTTGACAACAACCCAGAGATCTGTTACATTCAGGTAAGACAGATGAAATATGTTTTATTTTCCATTTTGTCGACACTTCTGCTTTCCTTGTGATTCTGTTGTGACTTTTCATCCTCATCTTTAACTCATTTGCTCACCCTGCCTGCTGTGTCTTCCAGCTGGATACCGGCTTGTTGTCTGACTGTCTGCCTGAGGTCACCAGGATGGCACGCAAGTTCACCCACATCTCCACGCTGCTGCAGTACTTGCGTCTCTCCCTCACGTGTATGTGTGAGGCCTGGGAGGATATCCTCATGCAGATGGATCTTCGACTCACCAAATTTGTTCAGGTCAGTGGTCATTGTTTGGTCCTCTCAAAGATCGAATATAAATGTCAAATAACAGTAATCACCATTTTCCTCTTCTCCTTTTTATTTTATTTTTAGGAAAAGAACACAAGCACTCAAGTTCAGGATGAGTTTTTGGAGCTTTTGCTATGGGGACAATCAAGGTGAGAAAATGAAATGCCCTTTCTTGCTTGTCATACACAACACATTGTCTCAGTAATGTATTGTGAGCGGTTGCTAATTGAAGTGAGTTGCTATTATTTTGACTGCAATACTCGCAGTGTCCTGTAGATGGTAACAAAATATCTTGGACTAAGTATGCGATTTCATCTCAGATTGCAGAAAGTTGCCCCTGGATTTTTAAAACATACATGTGTTCTAACAACGACTGAAACTTCTCTTGACTTTCATTTAGTCCTGAACTGCAGGCTCTCCTCATGAACCAGCTGACTGTAAAGGTGAGCCGAGGAGCTGCTGGAAATGCTGCTTTTAAATCTTCCAAATTGAATCTATCTGCAGTTCACATCCAATTTCTCTCTTTTTTTCTATATATATTATTGTATCATAGGTGCATTTGGTAGTATAGCTTAAAATAACGTCTTATTAGTATGTTTCTTTTCCATCTTAGGGGCTGAAGAAGCTCGGCCAGTCCATAGAGTCCTCTTACTCCAGCATCCAGAAGCTTGTGATCAGCCACTTGCAGAGGTAACTTCATCCTTTTACTTCGACTCTTTTCAACTGCTGCCTGAACATCTGTCATTTAACATTTCTCTCTCTCTCTCCCTCTCTCCCTCTCTCTCACTCTCTCTCTCTCTCTCTCTCTCTCTCTCTCTCACTCTGTGCA
>OMLF01031565.1:33271-56746 GCA_900302615.1 Holocentrus rufus
TCTCTCTCTCTGTGCAGTGGCTCTGAGGCTCTGTTGTACCACCTCAGTGAGGTGAAGGGGATGTCTCTATGGAAACAAAAGTTTCAGCCATTAGGTCTTGACTCCGCAGCTATCGAAGGTAACATAACATTTCCCTCACCTGCATTATTGTGAACAGTTAAGCTTTTTGTTGTGAGTGTCGACATGTGTGTTGTGTTTTCAGATGCCATTACAGCCGTGGGTTCCTTTTCTCTGAAGGCCAATGAACTTCTACAGTGAGTTCAAGGATTTCTGAATTAATTTGCATTTTGAACTGTCAGTAATGTTCATTTTATTTCTTTTGGTAAATATCTGCTTCTTTTCTTCCCCTCTGACATTCTGTGAAAATGAGGCCAACCTCAGCTGTGTTCGACAGTTTGTGTAATTGTTTTAACTGATCGGTTATTTACTGCTGTGCTTTAATTTAGTTTTTTATTTATCTTTTTATTCTTGTAAATCTCAGCTCATTTGAAAATAAGGGCAACCTCAATTCTCTTCGAGTAAATGAAGGTTTAATGATGATGATGGTTATATCTACTGCTCTGTATTTTTTATTTTTTCCCCAGAGTGATTGACAAGAGTATGAAAAACTTCAAAGCCTTTTTTCGGTGGCTGTATGTAGGTAAGAATCAAAATCACTTCATTATTCATATACTATAAATATATAAGAATTTGACTTGGCGATATTGATGCAGAGACTTCTTAACAACTTAGTGACTTTGGAACACACCGGCCCAAATTGCACTATTGATATATCACTCTAAATATCTACAAAAGAAATATTTTCATTCCTCATGCAGCGAGGCGTGTGATAAAATGTAAGATCCTAAGTTTAAACTCTTGATTTTCTGGTCAGACTCTCCTCACTTTAAGATGTTTTGTTTCCCAACAGCTATGCTAAGAATGTGTGAGGAGCATGTACCACCAGAACTTAATAAGGTGAGAGAAGCTGTTTGTACAGTGTGTGTGTGTGTCTGTGTGTGTGCGTGTGTTTGTGAGAGAGAAAGAGAGAGAGATCAGGGTGATGTGAGTGATTCGCAATTTTAACTTGTTGATTAATTCCTCAGATGACACAGAAAGACATCGCCTTTGTGGCTGATTTCCTGTCTGAGCATTTTAGTGAGGTGAGATCAACATAATGACAAATTTGAATGTCTCTATAGATTTTTACGGCATGAAAATAACCAAATAATTGTTCTCTGGTTTAACAGAATGAAGAGCTCTTTGATCGTAAGGGGAAGTACTTCAACGTAGAGCGAGTTGGCCAGGTAAGGGGAGGAATATTTGCTCTGGCCAGTGTTTGTGAAATGTGACTGCTGCCTTGCAAAAATCTGATTTCTTGTTCATATGGAAATTTATAGTATCTAAAGGATGAGGATGAGGACCTCGTGTCTCCACCCAACACCAAGGGAAACCAGTGGCTCAAGTTTTTACAGGAGAGCACCCACCTGAAAGGTGAAGCTTGGCCTTTAGAAGGGCTAATTGTGCATCACATTAGTGATTGTTTACACTTTGTAATGACCAATGAGGTGTCAGAGTTTGTGTTTGGTGAGAGAGCGTGTCTTGTTTGTTGTACTGGTGATAGCACTGAAGTGACACTGTCACTGATGATTAAATGTTTGACTGGTTTACATAGAGAGCCCTCTGCTGTTCCCCTCATACCCCCAAAAGTCTTTGCACTTTGTCAAGAGGATGATGGAGGGTGTGATTGAGTCGTGTCTACAGAAGCCAGCAGTAAGTTGTGTGTGTGTGCACATGCGTGTTTGTGCATATGCAAGTCCACACTCATCTCATTCTTTCTCAAATTTATTAGGCTCCAGTTCTAGAATCAGCAATGTGTATGTGGTTTGGTGAAATAATCATAATCATTATAATGATAGTGATTATACACTTTAAGTTATGAATTCAGTTATGTACGTTTTTTTGCTCATGTAGGCTATGTGAATTGCTGTAACAACAGAATTTCCTTTTGGGGATAAATAAAGTTCTCTCTACTCTACTGCTCTAACTAACAAATGGTGAAAGGAAACAGCAATAGTTAAAGTAAAAATAAAATAAAGTAAATTAAAGACTCCAAATACAGGTTGACTCTTGTTGGAATGACAATAAAATATTTGACTGGTTATGACAGCCAATAGTAAATCTCTGCAGTAGTCAAGAGGATAAAATATAAAAGCACTGAGATACAGGATCAAAGTAATTCAGGTAAAATCCCCATGTTGGAGAAAACAAAACTAGCTTTTTGGAATGTTGCTTAAAGTTTGCACTTGGATTGAAAATGACAGCTGAATTTTTAGATGCAGCTTTGTTATGAGGGATTTCAGACTCTGTCTCAGGGCCAATAACGCTGCAGTTTGGTCAGAGTGCAACTGCAGAAATTTCTACACCCGGCCCAAATTTCAGCAACCGTGTAATGTAACACAGCGACTTGCTTGAGTCATTGGGTTTTACTGACAGATATAGCAGAGTATGACTGGCGTAGCACCAGAAGACATTTCCGTGGCAGGTGAGGTCGCCAGGGGGTAGAATGTAAATAAAGAGAATAAAATTAGACCTGCAATTTAGGTACATCTCATATAACTAGAAAAAGTACATGTCCTAGATAAAATGTGTGAACTAGATGAAAGGAGCTGAAAGTGTTTTTATAAGGAACAAGTTTCACAAGCAAAAGAATCATTAGATTAGCAATACACACAAGAATACACAAGATTTTTTTAAACACAAGAGTATAAAACTTTGAATTGACGCAGAAAAGTAAAAATAGAAGGATTATGTCAGTGGAATAAACTGATGAAATAGGCTAAAAATATGTGTAGGAAGCACATTGATCAACATGTAGAAAAACAGTTGAAGTGTGAATTGAACCCAGATCTTCCACCTGATAAACAGCAAGTTTAACCACTCAGCTGTAGATCCATACTGACATGGAAGGTCAAAAATAACTGCCTGCATTTTCTGATCCTGTTCTCTTCTGGTTTGCATCTGTTTGGGCACGTTTGCCAGGATCAGAGCAGAATTGTGAAAAGCCTAGGGGTTATTCAAAATTTGCTAGCAAAGCATTTGTGGTTGAGAGAGACAGAGGAACTAAGACCAAAATGCACCTACAACATGAATTCTGTCTAAATGAAACAAGGCTCTCTATGATATCACTTTAAAACACTGCAGGACAGCCATAAAACATCAGAATACCACCAAAAAATACTTCACCAATGCCACATACAATAACAATAGGAAAATCACTACATTTCATATTACTGCTCACAAATCACTGAGTGGTATTTGATTGAAAATTAGAGTATCGTTTTTCATTATACAATAAAGTTATCTATTTCTCTGTTTGCAGGAAGTCATTGGCAAGTCTGTAAAACAGGCTGTGTTTTTGCCCCTGTACACTGTCCCAGAGAGGTATGGTCTAATGTTTCTGTTGATGATCTATGATATCTGAAATGTAATCTAAGTAAATCAAATTAAGATCTTTTTTTGTTTACTGTCTTTCCAGCTCTGAAAATACTCCACGACTTTTTGAACTTCCATCTTTGTGAGTACAACGAGAATATTCATTTCTGTTATATTAATTAATATAATATACAGTAGTTCTTATCAGTGATATGTTTGGTATGTTTGATTTTCATATAGGTGGAATGACAAGAAAGCCAATATGCACTATGTTGTGTTCTGCATGCCGGAGATTTCGCCCTCCAAACTCTACTTACTACGGAAGGGCACAGACCCATACAGGTACTTTGCTATCATAGTGTGTGCCTGTATATGTGTTAACGTGTGTGTATCTGTTTCTTTGTCTGTTTACTTATGTCTGTTTATAGGCCCAATCTTTTTGTTCACACAGACAGATCCCCAACAGTCTCATGTCAGTTGACCTGAGCACAGTTCTCAGCCACCACCTCGGTGATGATGATGATGGTGATGAGGATAATGAGGATGGAAACGCAAGAGCCGAGTGAGTGCCATGTCCTCTCTTTACCCTCACATCCTTTAAACAGATATAAATGCAAACTTCATGTGATACTTTCCCTCAGCTAATGAGGATGTTGCTAAATTTTGGAGTGTCTGTTTGCTTTTCAGGCCCAGTTGTGCATGCAGTTGCTTAGATGCTCGCTTCTATGACGACGAAATGTTGACTGTGGTGTTGCGAGTGTGGGAAGAGGAGAACAGGGGGCGTGTCCTGGCTCAGATCCCTCTTGGCTCCGCCCTCAGCTGTGAGACTGAGTTCAACTGGGACCCCAGCCTCAGGTGGGTCTGTCTTTGGGAATATCTGTCTCCCTTGCATAACAACAACCCGCACCTCTCTAAACCTCCAGTGTGTTTAGAATGAATACCTGTTGCCTACATTCACTTTTGCCTTGTTTCCATCAGCAATGTTCTGTCCAACTGGGACTAGCCATCGCTTAGTACATTTAAACTTGTCTCTTATTTGGTCAGACAGTGGAAACTAAATTCTGACAATGGTGAGGAAATGTTGCATATTTACAATCTGATTATTTTCAACAAATGGGAAGTAATAAATGACATTTTCATTGCTATTAATCCAACAGTCATGCATTCATCAAATATCCAGTGAAATGATTTTAAGTCCATCAAAGGCTCACTGTGGATTTCTAATGTTACCAGCATGTTTTTTTTTTTCCAGACGTGGGTGGGGGGTGAAAATCATGACATTTTAAATGCCACGTGTCTCTGTCCATGCTTTCTATTTCCTATTACTGGCTTCCCTCAACAAAGAGCATTGGTCTCTTGCTTATTCTGATGAAAAATAATATTCTTTTTCACAATAAGGAAAGAACTGATCAATTATAACTGCATCTGTTGACTTTCTGTCCTTTGGTATATATCACTTTGATATTAATTGAGAACAAAAATCCTTTTTGTAGTTAAGGAAATCCATTTAAATTATTTGAAGCGAAATACAGCAGGCCGGCAGATTGTGTGAACTTCTAGAGACAGATGCTAGCGGTGAACAAGCCAGACCAGGGCACAGGTAAAGTCACTGCACGCTGTATGTGTCACCTTTACTGTCAGGTTGGACCAACAGAGCGGTACCATCCCCTGCCAAGGAGTGGTGTTGGGGAATCAGTGGCGGGACCTGGAGAACATGAAGGCTCAGTTTGTAGCTGTCAATGGAATCCGCAAAGTGGCCTGTGTGGTATGTCTGGTTTACTTGTGATGTTGCCCTGTGGGTTTTGTGCAGAGCGATTTTGTTTTTTGGGGTGTGTATTTGATGCTAGAGGGTGGGGGGGGTCTGCTAAATGAATATAGGGGAAACACTGCTTTACATTGCCTGTTTTCTTGTGTCAGCTGAGTGCCAATCTGAGGCACGTCCGTGTGTTTGAGATGGATGTGGAGGATGAGGAGGACGAAGAAGGAGCCGAGTCACAGAATGCAAGTGCTGATCAGGATGGGCTGGAAACCACGATGGCCAGCCAGGGGGAGGGGGAGCAAGAGGCTGAAGATGAAGCTGAAGAGCATGAAGGGGATGCGTACCAAAAGACTGAAGAACAGCTGGAGTCGGAAGAAGCACTGGAACTCTCTTAAGATTTCACTGGCCAATCAGTCCAAGACACAGAAGCAAGCTGTTATTTTTTTACACCCATCACACACACTAAAACAGGACTCCAGTCAATCCTTTGCTTGTTACAAAAGAATACCTGAAAACACAAGTTTAATTCTGACACCATTTTGGAGGGAAAAAACGTTTGTTTGGCAATAAAGATATTTTGATATGAGTCTGTGTTCATTTTGTTAGAGGTATTACCTTGTTCTTAATGTATCTTCTTTATTTTTTACTGATAACTGACTACGGGCCAGTAATGTATTCCCGTTTGAATAAAAACATTTAATGACACTGGCCCCTAACAATGCATTTCTTAAGCTTAAATAATGCATAGGCATAATTTGTGCAATAGCAACTGACTATTGGTAGATACGAGCTTTTCAGAGGACGAACACATTAACCAGTCAGAGAGACCGTGTACGCGCAAATAGGTGTTGGTGACGTGCTCGTCTCCGATAAGGCACGTGATGACGTATGGTATTCGCCGCCTGTTGGTCTCTCACAGTTGGCAACGAGTATTGTGAAAATGGCCTCGACCCTACCCGTACGTACGAATAACCGGAGAAGATGACGATGTTGTGCTTTTCAACTCTGTTGAACACCAAAGTGTCTTCATATAACACGTAGATAACAGTTAAGAAAGGAGAAATTGAGAGGCCGTCAGCCGGTAAACGACTAACGATACAACAAACCACCGCATATTTTCGTAGAGCTGAGGAGCCACCATGGAGGATATCAACTCAAATATCAACGCGGACTTGGAGGTGCGGAAGCTACAGGACTTGGTGAAGAAACTCGAACAGCAAAATGAGCAGCTTCGGAGTAGGTCTTCACTGTTGTCCTCGTCTGGAGCAGTGTCAGTGAACCACAGACCCCTTAGTGCGGGATATGACTCGTCCCTGTCAGCCGGGATGGCAGCCGGTCTGGCCGGCTTCCCTGGGGTGGGGTTCGGCGGAACGGGAGGCTACGGTGGGCTTTTGGAGAACAACCGTTGTTTGAGCCCCAGACTGTCTTACGATGGCATCAGCTTCAGGAGAGCGTATGAAGCTGAGGGGGCATCGGCTGCCACCTCTAGTATGAACTCATTTTATCCAGAAACCGCTGGGAGCTATAAAGACGAAGGGGAAACCTCTATTTTAGATGAAGTGGAAATCTTAGATCTCGAAGACATGGATTGTCTAAACGAAGACGAAGACAGCTGGTGAGTGACAGTTGACGTGCATACTTGTCTGGGGTAATTGGTGGTAGCCTTTACACGCAGCGCACCCGTGTTTGTTGTCCTCAGTCAATGTTTTTGGGTGACAGCAGCTTAACTGCCGGGCACAGCTGCTCCAGACATTAGCCACCACAACAAACGGCTGGCAGCGTAGGGAATAGCTATGAATTCATAACTATCTTCTCAGTGGCTTGGCTGAAACTCTAAAGTCATCGCACAAAACGAGATTCATTGTTGATCACTGAAGGATGTTGTTTGGCTCATGAAGTCATATGTGGGCGCTGCCAAGCCACTTCTCTGACGTAAGCTTTGGAAAGACATGCTTTGTCATGTGATCGCAATCAAATGGTCATCCTTCTCACCTTGCTAGCAAATGTGTTCCTTCTCACCCAGCTGTTCATGTTTATTCACCAAGTTAAATGCTTTACCACAAGGCTAGAATCAGGCCTCTTTTTAGGCACAGGCCCTCAACTGTGAGGTCTCAGTCCCCGGTGATATGTTGAACCGTTTTGGTGTTGTGATGTGGCAGATTGCTTGGCTTGTCATGGCAGTGGTGGCAGGAGATCAGTGTGCACAGTGATATTGGGAGTTGTAAGCGTGCCCGAAGCCAGTTGGGAGACGTAGCCATGGTTACGCTCCTTGTCAGAACTCCCATTAGCACACCAGTTGGCACACAGCTACAAGTGCTGCACTGCCTAAATGGGAGAGCAAGAGTCTGAAGATGTGAAATAAAACTGGTACCTCCCATGATGTAGGGCTCAGAGTCAAGTAGGGTCAAACACTTCTGCTTGCCAACTTAGTGCATCATCTTTCCTATTTACAGGGCATTAAATATTGCTATTAATAATATATCAGTGTTATGCAGGTTGCCCTGTGGCCAAGGATGACCATCATGTTGGCCTTATTTTTATCAGAATCGTTTTGACAGCCCTCGTCCACACTCCTTTTCTTAATCCTCTCACACTACATTGGCTTTTGCATTATTTCCCCAGCACTGAGCATTTATGGGTTTCAGGGTTAGGTGGCTTTACATAGATATCCCTTGAAAGTGTAATCCTTGAAACGGGAGAGTATGATTGGATTTGTGCTACTGTGTAAATCTCGCCGTTCAATCCCAACTCTAGGATATCCCTCTAACAGTTGGAGAGGCAGAGATCAGGCTTTACTACATGGGTGATGTCAAACATGTTGACTTGGTAGATGGGTTTAAAGAAGATTAGACGGGATAGGAGGTAGTTATTTGTACGGCTGCAGCGACTGACTGGACATTAGTGTAATGATGGGCCTACCCTAAAGAATGCCCTTGTTTTCTGTCTTGTTAAGAAAGGTTTGTTTGGCCTTGATTGGCTTCTTTTACATTGGCACAATGTTCTTTGAAAGTAGGTCAAGTCAATCTTATGTTGTAGGCTGCAAAGAACTAAAAGGGTTGACGTGACCGAAGGTGAAACAGTGCAAGATATGAGAATTAGCTGCTCTTTGGCAAACCATTAACCACGTCATCAGAGTAAACAATCATTTGTCTGCACGCCTGTACCAGCTAGCGAGCTTGACCAAAAACTTTGGCATTATGCTTTCGGTATGTGTTCAGTCATACCCCACAAAACCCAGTCTCCATTCACTCTGCCCTGTCTGTTCCTCTGCCCTCTGTTTTAGATTGGTATCTGGGATTACCCAGTAGTACCTAGCTCTTGCCTGCCCTTGTCATGAACTCCTGTAATCCCTCAGTTAGCATCAGACTGGATTTAAAGTGCTGCCTGCTCCCACAGTGCTGTGCTGCCAATCAAAAGATGTATGTCACACAGGTGCAGTTATGTGTGGATATGATTCATCTCAGTCTTTCAGTTTGGCGTTGAGGTATGGAACAGAAGTGTTAGCTACGTAATCTCCGCGTCATACCGAATGTGAATGACAGTCATTGTGTTGACATATGGTGAGACAGTATAGTTCTAGATTTCACTCCCCTGGTATAGTTTAAAAGTAGGTCTATATGTCTCTGCATTAGCCTGCCGCCGTGGCTTGTAAAGCTATTATTGCTCTCATCATGAGAGGTTTCCTCTGTGGCTGAAACAGAGCTGACAGTTGCTGACTCAGATTTTCTTCTGGCTAGAAGCTCTTCTCTTCTCTTCTCTTCTCTTCTCTTCTCTTCTCTTCTCTTCTCTTCTCTTCTCTTCTCAAAATCTGGATAAACCTCAAAGTTTGTCTTGTATGACTGTAATAATTGATTAAACAGCAACTTAACCACCAACTGGGTAAGCTTGTAGCCATCTTCCATACCTTGCTAATTCTGTATTTAGTGTTCTACAGTATGAATCAATGCAGCTGAATAAGCACTGAAGCTAATTGCCTTTTCAAACGATTTAGGCTATCAAAAGTTCATTCTTAAACTTGACTGTAGCAAGAGCTATAAGTTGCACTGTCCTCATTATTGATGGAGTAATAACCCCAGAGACATAGGGCACTTATTTCTGCACAATCTTGTCCAAAATAGCAGGGTCTTCTCTAACAAGTGAACTGGATTTGAACTAAATTCACTGTATTGCCTAAATAATATCTGCAAAACACTTTGCAGATATATAAATATTAAATAAGATCTGAGATAAAACAAAAGCTAATTTGGAGTTGTATTTTTCTTCTCCTTTGTACTGAAAATCTGTCATATCATTTTCCCAGAAATGCGTCCCTGCCCCTTTCTTATTGTCTCAGTGGCACTGGAGCAGTCTGCGATAAAACACTGCCCAACCATTTGTCACCCTATGAGTGAATACATTTTCTGATAACTAGGTCTGTCAAGTCACACCCCTTATTGATTATCATATTTATTCTTTATCCCATGCAGCCTGGCTTAGTTTCCACATTAGCATTCTGTACAATAGACAGTGTTGTATTCATGAGGTTTTCATTCGTAGATTTTTATCAGGGGTGGAAAAAAACCCACAGAACTGTACTTTAATGTCAAGTACCATTATTTTCAAGCACATTTCCAGACTTTGAATGTAAAGCCACATAATGATACTCTTGTCAAATACTGTTTTGAAAAATGGGCATAAAACAGTTGCTGTTACAGTGCTTTAAAGTGTGGAACGTCTTGAATTTGAATTTCAACTAGATGGTTTCTTCATCTGTGAATTTTTTACTCTTACATGTGGCTTTATGCTAATTGATATTGACAGTTAAGTCTTTTACTGCAGTCAAGAAAAAGAAAATTGAAATAGCCTAGTACAACTATTGTGATAATGTTATATCGCATTAGATGATTTTTGGTGATTTTAGTACGTACTAGTAACCTTGCTGTAGTTCCTTCACCATGCAGATGGTTGTTTGCTTCATCACCTTTATGTGATGCATTAACTGTGTATGCAATTGTGTGTTTTTTCCAGGCTGTATGAGGCGAAACTGAACAGCCCCCTGCAGAAAGCCTTGAGTCCCATTGTGTGGTGCCGCCAGGCCCTGGACAACCCCAGTCCTGACATGGAGTCGGCCAAGCGCTCCCTCATCCACAGACTGGATCTCACCATGTCAGGTAAACAACACCACCCACCTCGCTCTGTCTCTAATGAGGCGAGAATGCAAATTCCACACCAGCATATCCATTATGCTGTTCAGACTAATAATAATAATAATAACAATATTTTGTCAATCCATGTAGAGAAATTGTCTTGCTTGTGGCTTGAACCTGGGTTCTCTTGTTGAAAGATCGTCTCACTGCTCACTGTGCCACGCTGCTGCCTGACATTCAGATATTTCTTCCTTCAGGATAAATTTTTTCTGCACACCCAACTCAAATTGTTCAATTGTTTTTTTTAATTGGGACTCATAGCTTTCGTGCTTCTATGTGTTCATGACCTCACCTCTGATAGAGCTAAAAGACATTTGTATTAAATTGAACATGACTTGTTTATTTTTTTCCCATAATTATGTGTGAAGCGAGTCATTACGGGAGTGCAGCTACTTCTTAATCATAAAAACAATTATAGTTGAAATCATCTGTAATCAGTTTAATAAGGTAATTCTGTTTGTAGTTGACAAAAAGTCCATGCACTATCGGTGAAGCCCCCCTTTGTCTCCAACATTTTTATCCCTCTCACTTTGTTTTATAATGTCACTACTGTTTTTTCTTACTGAGGATGCATAAATGCCAAATACTCTTTTCTTCTTTTCATCCCGAGCTTAGACAGTCTATCCACTTTATCAAGCTGTTGTGTGCTAATTTAGGATTCAGGATTTCCCTTGTTGTTGCTCATAACTTTGTATGCATCTGAATAATGCTTAATTTACAAGACTGCACTTTTGCATGGTTGGCATCCTTGTTTTAACAAAGATGTGACAAGATTTTTCCACTTTCACTTTCCACATTCCTCTGTATTGGATTCCCCCCTCCCCTCCCCCAGAGATGCATGATTCCTATATTATGTAATCACTGGAGCATGTGTCATAGAGATGCTGGTACCAGCGAACTTGCTCTGCTGCCCTCAGTTTGACTGCAGACACCCTGTGTGTCTCTGTGACCTCTGTCAATGTTCAAATGAAGCATGTCATGCTGCATTTGAAATTCTTTCCCTGCTCACTAACACTCTCCAGCCAGTCCCCTCACTTTTCTCTTATCTGTGTGCTCCTGTTGTCGTCATGCCTAACCTAAGCATTCAAACAAGCTACCAAGGAAAAACAGCATGAGTCGTGCTTCCTTTGCATCATCCTTAGTCCTTGAAACTTGTGCGGCGCCTGTTTTCTCAGCTTTTGTGAGACACTAATTATAGTTAATTCCTCAGTGAGAAGGACAGGCCTCAAATCCTTCCAGCTAAAACGAGAGCGGTCAGTTCCATTTTTACTGAGGTATGTCCATGTGACAGTGGGATCATATTGAGCAACAGTCCGCTGAAGGTTGTTCACTCGGGCGGATGTGATCCACGTAACTCCATTGCACAACAACCCAGTTTGAACAGCACCTGGCCGGACGGCTGCCTCTTGATCCAGGGGCGTCCAGCCATGTGGTGTCAGCTGCACCTGTCCCGCCAGTGGCTAACTGTGGTGGCTTTGTGCACCCACATCCTAGCAGGACTCTTAATGAAGAGAGCACTCTAGTTGTACAGTGGATGACTAGCACTGCAGATAATCAGCCACTTCGGTGGGGTTTAGGGAAGCATGACTACTGGTGGTGATATCATCACTGTAGGTGTGGAGAGAGGATAGCGTCATCTGTAGCAGGCAAGGAAGTATCTCTGTAGTCAATATTAGCTCCCTGCTCTCCTCTATTGGCATCAATTCCACAAAAGATCTAACAACTTTTATCCTCCAGGGAGTTTCCTGTTCATTCAGGTTGTGAAAACTTTAAAATCAGATATCCAGTGTCTGCAGGAGAAAGGCAATCTATCTGTCCGCCTGAGGAGAGAGGAGGCAGGCCAGAGTGTATGTACAGCCTCTCATAGGAAGACTTCACATCTTCAGCATGACACGCAGAGTGCACTTGTGTCTGCGAGTGAAAGAAAGGCTCACCACAGACACACCCTCATGGCTCCTGGCTACTTGTCTTCACACCCTGTCTCTGAAAGGACTGAGGAAAGCCTGTTGCCATGGTGTTGTTGGAGTCTGTATTGGCAAAGGAATTTGAAGGAATAGATCTGACTTACACGGAAGACTTCCCTGTCTCTTACAATGCGATAGCTGCAAATTGAAGAGGAGGAGGCGTACATGTGTTCCTGTTTGTGTAGCAGGACACGTGCACGTACACCGAACATCCACATATTTTAGAAATGAACTTTAGTTTCACTTTGTCCTTGGTGACCAAGCCTTTTGCCTGTGCACACCCTGTAAAGTGTAATCCTGAAACGCTGTGCCCCAGTTATATAACTAACAGCAGGGAGGAGGACTATTCCATGGAGTCATTGCCTGACTTAACTATAATGGCAACACAGAACTGCCTTATTTTTGTCACAATCCTGATCAGGAGCAATGACATTTCTTTTAATGTTAAATTTTGAGTCAGCACCTTCTTTCATTTCTCTGCTCGTTTCCTCCTTTTGGATTTTTTTTTTAGCTTTGGTTTACAATCAGCCCTTGTTTCCTCTTCTCATGTGAAGTGCTCAAAGCTTTCATATCTATGTTAAGCCATCTTGTCTATTAATTTTTTTTATATATATATCAATACCAAGCATTGTCTTCTTTCCTTCTTCCTAACCTTTCAGCCCTCTAGGTCACACATTTTTATCAAGTTACGTGCTCACTTCATTTGAGTTGTTTTTTTGCCCGTGGAAACTGCCCTGAAGATTCTATAGCCAAAATGTCAACAAGGAAGGGCCTCTTGTTCTGTTTCACAACATGGTAAATAGAAACGGCACCGATCAGCGGCTGCAGAAGGAGGCTCTTCTCTCTTTTTGATTACGATTTGTTTTAGGACAGAGGATTTGAGGACACTCTATTTCGGTTGGTCCCTGTGCTGCAGATCCCTGTGGATTGGTCCATGTCTCTTCCTGGGGAAGATTTGCTGCTGGAGCTGCTATAATAGAGCTTGCTGTCTTCTGACCTCATCCAAACCCTGAACCCCTAGCTCAGACCATATGGGCAGAAGCTCCCCTCATGATTTTGTAGCTAAGACCCAGCTCACGCCCGATTGAGGCCAAAATGATGGAATTCGATTCATTTATGTGGAATAGCAGGAAGGAGCCGGATGTGTACAGCAATTCTCCGCTCCATAAAGTTGACAAGTTGCCTTTTCCACAGAGTGGCTGCCAATCAGAATAGGGGGTGTCAAGTTCTGGAGGGATCATGGACGATGTGTCGCCATAGCCTACCACATCATACTACGAATGCTGGGACGTGACGATAAAATGAACATCATGAAACACATCTCAGAGACACTTGGCTTCCCTGGTGAGGCTTGTCTTTTCAGACAAGTTAACTAGGATCTCCAGCTTTGTGGTTTCTGTTTCGGGATTTGTTCTTGCACGCCCTTAACAGACTTTAATGAACAGTGTGCTCTGTGTTACTGTTGACCTGAATTGGGTGTTAGGTTAGGTTATATCTGCCTCCTGAAGTCAAGAACAGGCTGATCAGTCCTGATCATGTGGTGGTGTGGTGTGGATCTTCTGCACACAGCGGTGTCTCTCAAAGAGTGTGTTAGCAGCTCGATATGAAGATGTCATTTTGCTCTGTCTGTTTATGAGTGTGAGCATATAGGATAATATTGGCAGCCACAAGAACATACAGTAGGCTTGGACAGATGGCCTTCTTTATTGTTTTGATTTCAGCACAGATTTTTTTTTCAGATAAAAGTTTTAATCTCTTTGCCTGACCTGTATTTGCATGGAACGCATAGTGGCCTTTGGTTAATGTTGTAGAGTGGTACGGACATAAATGTCGTCCTGTTGTTGACATTCCTCAGCAGCTGATCTGTGAGGATGGCAGCAGAGTGCTCGTGGTGCTATTTCCTAAATAATGCAGGAGGACAGAGAGCAGAGCACGGAGAGAGCGGAAAGAGTAATGTGGAGAGGAGAGGGAGCTGATCATAAAAGGGCCTTTCCAGTCACCGCCCAGCTGTGTAAACACATCCAGATAGGGAGGGAGAGAGAAACGGGGAGGATGAGTAAACGAGCGGCTTCAGAGATGATGGGACGGTATCCAGCGTACAGCGAGCACTGATTGAGTATTAGCTGAGGGGAGCGGCCTGCAATGTAAAACGCTAGTCAGCCAAACCGCTGAAATCGCCCAGCGCCCCGGCAGCCCGTCCAGAGCAGGATCTTATGACTGAGACCAGGCACTGCAAAGAATCCGCCTCAATGGGACTCTGTGGAGCTCGCTGCTGCTTCGGCTTGGATTTCACAGAGAATCGCATTGTGCTCTCATTAACTGTGTGTATGGACTGAATGGCATGTATTGTTAAGTCTCTCTGCCAGCTGATGATGAAGGAGCTCTCTGTCAGGCCCGTGCCTACCATACGGTTTAAGAGACTCTCGAATGCCAGTCTGCAAGTGCCAGCACACTGCAGAGCTCTGACAAAGCAGTTGGTCCTGAGCAAGATGTAGTAAAGTATTGGGATCGCCAACAGGCTTAGGCACGTAGTAGAGTATGCAGGAGCAATTAATCTTTAGGGTCTTTGATTTGTGCTGCCGCAGTGTACACACACATGACAAATGAAATAATACAGTTGTCCTCTATGACCCAGCAAGATATGATGCTGTACTGTATTTCATAAATCAAACCTTCATATCTGTTAATGAAAACAGTAGAGGTAAAACAGCAACATATATACAGAACTTGCATCAGTTGTATCTGTAATCAAACAAAAATCTGTAACAAAAAAAAAAAAACACATCTTGGTATTATTTGTAAGGGATAATATTCAGCCAGCCAATCATTATTATGGGATGATTTGTGATGAGACGCCATGGTGACTCTGAAGGTCAGTATGGCCTGAAACGTGAGCAAGTTAAAATAATTTTTGCATATTGTAAGAGCAGTGTGGAGGAATTTCTTCATTCTTAGATGCCTCCGCTACATCCCTAACTTCAAACTCACATCATTACTGTTTCATCAAGCAGGGTACGATCTTTCAAGTCACTTCCTATAACATCACATCAACCATGTCCTTTTCCCTTCTTGTTGTGAAATGATATTGTAGCTTACACCCCCTCTTCTTCTGACTCTCTACAGCCAACAAGCGCAGGAGTCTGTACGGAAGCCCTTACAGCCCACAGGTCAGCTATGGAAGCCCATATAGCACAAACACGGCGAACAGCCCTTACAGCAGTGGCTTCAACTCCCCCTCCTCTACGCCCAGCAGAGTGCCCATTGTCAGACAGCAGTTAATGCCTGGGAATGCAGGTAGGGGGCTCGCTAGGGTTTCATAACAATTGTGGAACAAATGTGTCGCTGAAAATGTGTTCATGTACATTTATACATGTTTTTTCTCACCAGTCCACCAGCGTAACGCAGCAGCGGAGAGGAATCCTCCTGCGGTGAGCCCACAGTCATCAGTGGACAGTGAGCTGAGCACCTCAGAAATGGATGAGGACTCTGTGGGCTCCTCAACTACCTACAAACTCAATGACGTCACTGATGTCCAGATACTGGCACGCATGCAGGAGGAGAGTACGTACCTGTATCAGTCTTGTCTTTAACAGTGCTAGGTGTTGGATTCCTGTGGAAATGCAGTTTCTTTACACTACATCCTAACTGTGAGAGTATCTGTGTGTTCTGTCAGGTTTGAGACAGGACTATGCTGCAACAGCATCCAGGCGGAGCTCAGGTTCATCCTGCCACTCGCTGCGGCGCAGCACCTTCAGTGACCAGGAGCTAGATGCACACAGTCTGGAGGATGAGGAGGAGGCGGTGCACCCGGCGTTCCACCTGCCCTCCAACCGCTTCAGCCCCTCGCCTCGTCACTCCCCCCGCGCCTCTCCCAGGAACTCGCCCCGCTCGCGCTCCCCAGCCCGCTCTATTGAGTACAGCCACAGTCGCGGCTCACCTCAGCCCATCATCAGCCGCTTGCAGCAGCCTCGCCACTCGCTGCAGGGCCACGGGCCCGACCTGCAGACCAATGTGGTGAAGAACGAAGGTAGGAAGGACACCACAGTGCAGAGACAGCAGTCTTATGCATCTGAGTACTGAACACCCACCATTGTGATTCCGTGCAGTGTAATTGTTCCCCGGTTTATTTTCTGCTGTGCTATTGTTCCAGAAAAGCTGCGTCGTAGTCTTCCCAACCTCACCCGCTCCTCAGCGGCGGCGGCTCAGGGCCCAGAGCCCGTCAAGAACAGCCGCAGCTGTGAGTCCAACCTGCAAGTGCCAAACGGAGGCTCTCCCAGACATCAGAGCCAGTCTGCTAGTGAGTATTGCACAAACAAGATACAACACAATACAAAGCATATGAGGCAGAGACACATACACACTCATTCAAATGCATGTGACACAAACCCATCCAAAACAAAGTGAAAAGTCATTTTTGTACCAATGCATCTTTACTCTGCAGTAGCTAACAATGACACAGATAGTTAAATCCATAATTGAAATCTCTTTGTATTATCTGTTGACTTTTAATAAACAACTCATTTTGTTTTGCTCTCCAAGTATTCTGAACATTTAACACTGTGACATGTTCTGTAATCTGCAGTTAGTCATTGTGCAAGTGGGGATTCTGTTAATCCTTTTGGCTGCACCTTAAAAGAGCTCTGTTGCTTTGTAGTGCCTTGGCTTTGGTGTTTTGGGATCCTCTTTGTCTTTGATGATTTTCAGTTTTAATATCTTTGCCTCACACGCATCCTTCCCCTCTTCCTTTTCGCATCACTATCACTTCAAATCAACCGACACGTCACGCCGAATTAGAGCATGGTGCCAGCAATGTAAGAATCAAAAGCATCTCCCGCTATCAGTTACACATCTGTTGTCTTAGATAATAAAAAACTCTTGAAGACAAAATCTTCAGATTTCAAGGTCCAACCTCTGTGACTTAAGACTTCTTTTAATGTAATCCTTTAAAGAGATGAACAGCCCTCCTAGTCATGGTGTTGTCTTTAATCCAGAAACACTAATCCCTCTCCGCCTGTGGAAGCAGAGAAAACAGGGGTCAAAGGGCAGATTTGAGCTGGTTAAACTTGTAGTTAAATAGCTTGATCCTGTCTTAACCAGATCTCTAAGGGACGCAGTGCTGTTGAGGATCTGAGTGACTTTTTAGACATGTTGTATTGATTACCGTTTGAGTGTTAAATTCATTTACACATTACAGCAGATATTTGCTCTGCTGTCAGTTGACACAGTATAGATTTTTTTTAACCCCAGAAAGTCTTAGCTCTGCACTTGAGAGATTTATTCTTTCGATGGTTGTCTGTGCTTTCCGATCTGAGCATTGGCTGTACCGGGCATGTATGACACCTAAATTCCCGCCTCTCTCTCTCTGACTTCTCTTGACTGTGAAGCATGTGCTACTTGTCTCACCCCTCTATCTCTGCGCTGAGACTGGTCCATTGGCTGTTTAACCCGACCGTGGCGCCGAGGCTCCGCTCTGGCAGCCTGCTCGTTCTCCTCCTGAACCGAGCCGCCTGTGAATGTTTGGCTGCAGAGCCCCCTAGTGGTCTGAGACTGCACCTCTGGCTGAGAACTCACCCAGGCTTGGCTGGCCTCCACTGCCTCACTCGCCCCTTTTTCCCCCCATCAAACCTCTGTCAGAATAAGCTCTGACTCCCGTGCTAAAATGTCCCTGTTTTCCAGCAGCAGCCCAACTCCCAAGGTACTCGGCCCCCCCTCGCTCCTCCCCGAAACCCAAACAGCACCTCCAAAGCCCTTCTGCCCTCCGAGGTAACAGCCTGCTTCTGCACCAACTGAAGGGTGTATCAATGATGTATTATACTGTCAGCTGTCTACTGAAGGCGTAGATTGCTGCAATGAAATTTACAAGCGACAAGACAGATAATAGAGGAATGAAGCTCACATGGATCACAGGAAGGTATACTGATGCAGCAGTGGCAGGGCAGCTCCACTCAAAACTGTCTCCTAACCCTGAGATAGCGAGCAAACTTTGTGTGCGATGTTGGCCTCGGTTTTTTTCTTTTTCTCTACCCTCTTGACATTTTGACAAATGCAACAAGGCAGCCTGGCATCTAACAAAATGGAGTGAGGGTGGAAAGAGGAGGTTTTGTTAGCAGAGACAACAGCATGAGTTCGTAACTCCCACAGCTATGGCCGCCATACTGGCAGGATTTCAGTTTTCCTTTTGAAAAGGGAGAGCTAAACCACTTGTGGGTGAGTCAAGCTGATTTCGATGCATAAACAACATCGGTCATGGAGGCACAGTAGCGTTAAAATGAGTCCTCTGCTGTTGCCGGTCCAGAACTGAGAGAGATTGTTGCTACTGTCACTCAGCTCTGCCTCTAGCCGACCCTAATGGTAACCTTAGCAACGATTGAACTGTATAGGAATTTTCACGTCACTCCCATCTTATGTATTCTGCTGGCTGATACAACAGGTTATCAGCAAATAGAATACATTTAAATGAGATATTAAAGATGTCTCTGTAAGTTTCAGATCAAACAGATCAAAGTGCCACATCAGAATTTTCATGATGATGTCACAGAAGTTAACATTGTTTTATGATTTGACAAAACATCAAACTCCCTCAAATTCTCTCCATCAAAGGCTGCACTCATCAGTCTCATCAACTGTACCAGCACTCAATTCCCTGATGTCACCAAAAACTTTATCAGAGCCATTATTTACTGTATGAGTTATTTTTTAATGGTTATGTCCTCTCTTCCCTTTGAAAGTCTGATGTCGCTGAACCAAGTCTGAAACTACCAGAAAACCCTGAAGGGATAGCTCAGGAAACCATTGGAGAGTCTTGATTAGCTCCTAAACATGACTGCATTAGGGCAGTTCATTGGTTAAATGTGACTCTCCATGCATAAATGTAAGATATTTTACATCATCAGGCTTGTCCTTTTGCCACAGAAGAATCATCACAGTAAGTGTGTATATGGGTAGCATATACTGTTTCATCCCAAAATTGGATGTCCCTGATTTGAAAAAATAAATAAATAAATAAAATGATTAATGTGAAAGAAAGGATGTTTTTGGTTACTATTAAAATTACATCAACTTCTGAGTCTAAAATCATCTGTATTTTTGAAATGGTGACTAATGGAATACCTTGAAGCAGTGTATTTCCAACATGGACATACAAACAGGTTTGGGAATGAAACCCTTTACCTGTAGACTCATCTGGGCTTCACACAGCCGCTCTGAGCGCCATATATGAGCCAACAGGATTCCACATGCAGTTAGCTCCCTCATCTCTTCATCGCATTTCAGTTTAGAACTGCTGCTCAAGCTGGTCAAGACTCACATAGCGTCAGTTTCACGAGAAAATAAACAATCCATAAGAGACGCCACATTCAACCCTCCACCCCCCAATCCATGTTACGTGTGAAGTTTCCCCACAGCTCTGAATTAAGCCGAGTCTTTCCTGTCTTCGTCTTTGTCTAGTCCCTCTATCCTGTTGCTTTGGAGAAGAAGGTGATTTCAGTGAGTATTCACTGAGGGTTCCCACCTTTTCAATATTGTGACTGTGGTTCCGTGCTGTGGTTGTGTTGATGTCGTGCTATACTCTGTGCTCCTAGTTATCACTAGTAGATGCCATGTGTGTCTCACTCTCATTCTGTCACACATGAACATTCATAGTCGGCAGCTATAGTTCGTTGACCTTATTCTGTTTTGTTTTTTTAACCCTTTTTTAAATTGTGTAGTTTTAAAACCATCATAAATATAATGTTAGATTTGTGAACTGTGATGAATGTGGTTAGTAGTAAGCCCATGTACTGTATATACCATGTTTAAAACATTGTGATGTATTTCTTATCATGTATATTAGCATCATATATATTCTACTTCACACCATTGTGCTTTTGATCATTGCTTGTTTCTGAATCTACTGCAGAGCTGATCCTCTGCCAGTGTGATCTGCCCAGACAGAGTCATGATCCGGTCGTGTTTGGCTGCTGTTGTTTCATGTCGTGTCCTCTCTCGCTCTGCCCTGCGTGTCTGCAGTGCCCTCTCCCAGTAAGCTGCGGACTCCAGCTACCCCGTCTCCTCTGGCCTTGAGGCAGCCAGTGAAGGCCACGTCCAACCCGGGCTCTGGCACCTCCACCCCCACCCGCTCCCTGGCTCCTCCACGCAGCGGCCTGCCTCGCCCCAGTGCCCCCGCAGGAGGGGGCATCCCCCTGCCCCGCAGCAAACTGGCCCAGCCTGTGCGCAGGTACACACATCTCCACACAGGACAGCTGCATCCTTGTACTTAAAAACATGGGTCCTCCTAGAGGCTGGGCCATATAGATATTATTTCAATATTGTAATATGAGACTAGATATTGTCTGGGATTTTGGATATTACAATACTGTGTTGTGTTTTCCTGGTTTGACAGTAACAGGACGCAAATTTGTGTGTTTGTGTAAACATTGTTATTTGCCTCTACTTGCTTGGTCATCATATCCACATTACTAATTACTGTTATCAATAATTTCTTGTGTGTAAATATCTTATGAAAGCACCAATAGTAATTCCTGCAGTGTCATAACAATATCACTTGTCCATATTGTCCAGCCCTTGGTCCTCACATCTATAATTGAAGATAGAAGATTGGTATGTTACCAGACACACAATATGAAGTCATGTATTTATTTATTTATTTTTTAATCATTCTCTCAGGTCTCTGCCTGCCCCTCGGTCCTACAGCGGCACAGGTGAGAACTGGAGGGAAGGCTGTTACTGAGGCGGGCCAGCAGGGGGCACTCTAGTCAAACCATCAACACAAGGAGGCAGACATTACAATACGGCACTTTATCCATCAAGATTACTTTTACCATGAAAACAGAGAGACTATGTCAAAAGAAAAGAAGAAACACAAAAGACAGAGTCTCCATTGCATCAAAGAGGACCTTCCATTGTGTTCCTCTGTGTGGAGAGGCTCTGGAGCGGTCAGGCATGTAGTGCGGACAGCCCAGAAAATGCCAAAGAAACCAGCCCAGCTCCAGCTCCGTCCACCAGAGGACACCGTCGCCTGCCTCAGTGTGTCTGCAGTTATCTATCAAACGGTCCATATCACCACATTCTCCAGCTCTCCTCCCGCTCCCCTCCCATTTTCACCTTTCGCCTCCCTCAGGTTGAAATGTTTCAACGCATTTCTCTTTTTACGCTCTGTGTTCAACAGATGTTGGTGAGAGATCTCTATGATGATGCTGTGCAGGTAAAATGTCCCTTAATGTTAGAGAATTGTTGGCGTCTTGCAGCAGTGAAAGCACATCTTGTATGGTTGTGTCATCTAAGAATTTTTTTCCTCTCGTGAAATCAGCCAGAATGTATGCACGTTTCTTTTGGAAATTATTTATTCAAATTATTTAAGTTTATGTCCACACATCCATATCAGTATTTGTTTTGAGATTTAAATTAAAGTTAAATGTATGTTTTGAACCTCAACTGCAAGCTAACTCTCCAAAGCCTTGATTTATTTTGCTTGTGTCAAAACAGGATTTGTGATTCTTTTTGTTACGAGCCCAGGTAACAAATGACACACAGGCCAAAGCCTCAGAGCTGACAGACTTGTACCGCAGATCACCAAAATCATACCTTTCCTTAGAAGTGCTGAAAGTGAACAAGCAAGGACATTCCTCTCAATTTTAGATCAATTTGACATTTGGTCCACGGGAAATGTGTAATTCACCAGATTTCATCAGAAACTTGAGCTTTCCAAAATATACTATGTCATAACTACATCCTTGCAGCCAGTGAAACCAAGAAGAGTACCACTTTGATGATAGTTAATTTAACCCCTGCAATAACATTGTGTCAGTGTATATCATTCATGCCATGAGAAAGAGGGGAAAATGTCCTCAATATTCATGAAACATTGAATTTGTTTTGGGTGGCTATTGCCTCTTGTGCTTTAAAAATTAATCAAGAGGTGTGCCAGTGTTAGGGATGGTGTTTGGTAATTGGTGTGCCGGGTATTATTAAACTAGTGCCTATAATTTAAAGTTTCAGTTTATTTTGAACATGCTGTTCATTTATCATTTTGTGCCAATTTTTGGATTTGCCAATATTATTTGCAGTTTTGCATCTCTGCTTGATTGATTTGCTTGCCTATTTGTGTTTGGAGTGTTTTTTTTTTTTTTTGTAATTGAATCAATACATTTATAATTGCATTTTTTTAAAAGTATGTTTAATATGCGCCTTCATATTTATAACTAATTACTCATTCTGTAAATGAAACTATTTATTAAAGAGAGAGGTGCCTCTGTCAAAGCTCAGATTCAGTAGGAAGCCAGAAAGAATGTTGCAAAAAGACATGCCACACCTTTTGTGTGAAAGTTTTTGTTATTCAGATTTTTTTTATATCCACAAACATGACATTCAGTTTCCCTGTGTAAACTCACATTTCAAATAAAAGCTAAAAACGTGATCTTTGTTGCTGTATATTTTTGGGACCTTAACAGACTTGTACATGTACACATCCTGTTGGCTTCAATGGTGCAATCTAAAGTCCTCTGCTTCCTCCATGGCGTTCTCCTTTATCTGGGAGGACAAGAACAAGAGGAGAACAATAACATGGTCTGACTGAATACTGTAGTTCAAGTTACTGTTACAGTCTCAAAGGGCTTTACAGGCCCACCTGAACCCCTGTGGCAGGCAACAAAAAAATGGAAAAATGGAATCGTTCAACACTTCAAAGGCACATGCCAAAGGCTATATACTGGAAAAACAGTTTAGATAAATGGGTTACCAAGTTACCTTCAACCTGCCAAAGTTCATCTGGGGAGGAAAAACAAACAAACAAAGACATACAAACATCAAACAATGCAACCTGCTTTTCATGGAGATTTTTTGTACTGCTTTACCAGAGAGGCAATAACAATTTAGCATTCCAGAAGAAAAATGCAGCCCTCTTCATTAGCAGTAACAAATACCAAACGAAAAGAAACACCTGCTCTGCATTTTGACCACATAGTTTCACAGGTCAAAGGGGCTAACGTGACATCAGAATGTGTAGAGTCACCAGGATCCCAGAATGCACCTCTTTTCAGCAGGTTTTATCTCATTTATAACTTGTTTAGAAAAGATTTGGCCCCAAATCTGAAAGTAACAGGCACAAAATATCAGATAAAATAGTCTTCACTTGTTTGTTGACTTCATTCAAACT
>OMLF01031569.1:3691-16195 GCA_900302615.1 Holocentrus rufus
AAGTTCCACCTCTTCGCCTGGCCAGCAGCACCCTGCAAATCGATTTCTATTTTTCCATGATGGAGAACTACTGATTGTACGTTTGCTGTGGTAGAATAATTTACTGCAGTTTGCTGAAAGGGCTGCAGTCGCACTGTAGAGACTAGAGTCTGTTACCAGCTTAGTAAAGCTGCTTCATAATGTTACGCACCAGGTGAAAACAAAAAGCACATAGGTTATTTATGTAGAAACTGTTGAGTGTCTCATCTCTTCTGATGCTGTGTTTGTTACGGAAAATATGAATGTTTGTATTTTATATCTGGAAACTTGAGCTGAAATGTAAAATAAAGGACCTTAAGACTCTTAAACCAATTATGTAATTCTGTCATTTATCTTCCAGTTTCTATTTGACTTGTTTATACCAGTATCGCTGTCAAGCATAATGATTGATGAAGTTTGTTAATGTGGGAATGTTTTACGTGTTTACTTACTGTTGTGTTTGGTGTTCATCAGGGTTTTCAAGGCCAATAATTATACTTTCCAATTGGATTGCCAATATTATGTAAGCTTAATTTCTCATCATTTTCATGCCAATAAATTCTAAAAACCTAAGGATTCAGTGTTTCCACCAGGATTTTTTTCTTGTCCCAGTGGAAATTCCTCTGAAACAGCATTTGGAGCATCATGGGACACTAAAACTCTCCACTGAAACCAGACGAATGTAAATGTATTGGGGTTGACAGAGTGAGGCTGGTTTCACTGCAGGTTTTACAGACTGAAGCCTTTCAATAAAATCAACTCATTTCCATCTCAGCAGTGAGAAAAACTGACTGGTTAATAATCCTACAAAAAACACAGGTCATCAGTAAAGTACAAACAAGTATTTATATTCCAGCTTCCAGATAGAAAAACATACAAATATTAATTTGCATTACAAAATGTGACTATGTACAGTTGTAGTAGCAAAGCAAACAAATAACAGTAGTCATGTCTGTATGACAGACACTACACTGACTGCAGTCACAACCACAGACTGAATCGTTTTAATGCAACAAGTCGACCAGCTGGTTCTCTTTAAAAAACATGAGCTGTTTTCAATACATCTGCCTGCGTTTGGGACAAAGTGTGCAGGTTACTCCTCAGTGCACTATGTTAAAAAACGTGTGCGCTGTCCCAAACTAAACCAGCTCATGTTTGAAAATACCACGTTCCTTTTGAAGAGTTAAACATGGGGTGAAAATACAGCTAAGTAACGGAAACTATTCATTCGTTTTGTTGATATTTCTGTCATAATCCCTCTTTGTGCATATCTGAGTGATCTGTAACACTGAACACACACACTGAGAATACAAAACATTCGAACCAGATTCCTATGACTGAGTTGTACGATTTATAAAAGATCTTAAATCATGTTTTATGACTTCATTTTTCAAGCTGACTTAAAACTGGTAGAAGTTTGCAGTGGATTTTGACAAAGTTTCCCCACACAAAGAGAAAAGACAGGAGGACAAACAGTGTTAGGAGAAAGCAGCGGTGCTCGTCTTGTACACTTAGTGTGTGTGTTGTTTAAAATACTGAGTGATGAACGGCTTTTCTGAAGCTCGGAGCTCCGGTGATGTTTGGCTCGACCCTGACTGGTCGGCATCCAGTCAGAAATCATTACTGTAACCACCAAATCTGGGCCAAACTGCAATTTCAAATACTTCTCATGGTTTGTTTTAGCCACAGAGATGGATTTTAGCCCTCTCTGGTGCCGGATGGGTGGAGTTTACCATACAGGACAACAAGTGCAAGAAAGTTGAGACAGAATATCTGAAGGAGTTGAGTTTTCTCCATCTGATGCAGTAAGCACCTCCCATCTGACACACAGTGTAACTCAAAACAAACACCAGGCATCGTTTCTACTGTTTGACCCATTTCTGGTCACCCTGTGCCTTAGCAGTGATGACGTCATCGCAGCAGCAGCAGTGGTTGCCGGCCACAGGCGTTGTTGCCATGGTGATGGCAGCGACGGGGTGTACATGTCACCTTCAGGCCTGATGAGCGATTTGAGTGATTTTCTGCAGCATCTCCTCCGACTCCAGCTGCTCCAGAGTCAGCAGAGACAGACCGAGCTGGTCCTCCTGCAGAGCGAGAGAGAGGGCGAGAGACAGAGAGACAGAGAGACACAGAGAGAGAGAGAGAGATGATGATGATAAGTGAACGGTAAACTGGGGAGCTGCTGAAGGTCGGTGGGAACAGGAGAATGAAGTGAAAAGTGAGACTGCAGAGAGGTAAGAGAGGCGGATCTGTGACCAAAAGGCTGCTGTGAGAAAGATAATATAAATATCAAGACCAGGTTTAGAGTTTGAATTTAAAACTTCAACTGGTCTTCAACTGATTTATGTACATGTGAGCTGATTGTGTTAAATTACTAAACATCCAGACAGAGACAAACCAGGAGGAACATTTTTTCAGAAGTTTAGACACTAACAGAGACTTTCCTCCAGGGGGCAACAACAATCACCGGGTGAAAACACAAAAGGGGTGGAAGTGGTGAGACCAGACCACGAGGTCACGAGGTCTTTGTGTTTGTTTGAATGGAAGTCGATGGAGGAGACGCCTTGATACGGTGAACAAACAGCTTTTTAAAGAAGATAGTTTGTGACATAATGAAGTGAACTTTCTGCCCAACATGCAGTAAAGAAAAAACAAAGTTCTTTTGTGAGAGACGGCTTCATGGCGATAAAAACTGATCTGATTGGCTTAAATCGGTGCAGGTGGCTGCTGCTATTTTGCCAATACTGGAGAAAATCTACCACTTTGTGTAGAGCAGTGAAACGTGCAGCCAATCAAGAGCCTGTTTGTTCTCAAGCCATTGTTTTGCTTTGATCTGATTGGTTCACAGTCAGAGAGTCTGTACAGTGGCCAGCTGGGACAAAGTCTGAAAACACCCAAAAAAAAAAACAAGTTACAGGCCAGTGCAGCGGGTGACACTGGTCGATTTATCTGCCAAAAACAAGTTTTTGCAGCACGTTGGCGCTTTGTGATGCTGAGCGCCGCGCCCACCTGTCTGAAAGGCTGAGCCATCTGCCGCAGGAAGTGCTTGGCCAGCTGGACGGTCTCGTCCACGGTGAGGTTCAGACTGCCGTCGCTCATGTGCTCCTGGATCCAGCGCGGCAGCTTGCCACGCTTGTCTGCTCTGGCGTAACGCTGCGGAGAGAACAGAGTCGTTACAGCCTCATCACTTTACCGCCTGCTGTTCTTCCCCCCCAAGGAACACAAGGCTGCGGCGAGCGCGGCGTTTTAACTCCAAACTGCCAGTAACAGAGGATACGGGTCTACTGGGAGGAGTGAATGGGAGTCATTTTATCAGTGTGACACCTGGTGCTGCTGGGAAAGAGAATCCAGACTCAGCAAAAACCTTTCTCTGGATTAATAAAAAGTGAAGAAGAAAGTTAAGTTGTAGCTGCAGCTGGAAAAAGATCTTTTGCCTCTACAACAGTCATATTAAACTAATACATCAACGTACACTGACTACACTAGGCCTGGTGATAAATCAATATTTTTATCAATATAATACGAGACTAGAGATCATTGAGGATTTTGGTCATTGTAACATGGTGATAAATGTTGTCTTGTCCTGGTTTTAAAGGCTGCTGTTGTAGCTGTTCTATTGTTTGCCTGAACCTGCATGGTCAATATATCTAAAAACTGGTATGTAATTATCTTATAAAAGCACCAGTAGTTATCCCTACAATATCATCCCAATATCGATATCAAAGTACTGGTCAAAGATATATTTGATTTTGTCCATATTGCCCAGTCCTGCTAATTACCTGCAGAGTTTCTGAAGGTGCGAGCTCAGAAAACACAGAACTTGCAGATGCTTCTCATATCAGTGTGTGCAAGCTTGGTTTAGCAAGTGAATAAACAGATATGCATTCACATTCACATTCACACACACACACACACACACACACACACACACACACACACACACCTTGTCAGCGAAAATCATGAGGCCGTAGTCGGTCTTGCCCCTGATGGCTCTGCCGACGCACTGGGCTGCGTGACGCATGGCGTCGAACGTCAGGAAGTCGTTCTCTCTGATCTGGAACTGATCCCGAAGATACTCCAGACGAGCCTGCAGGGAGAGGGAGAGAGAGAGAGTGTGTGTGTGTGTGTGTGTGTGTCAGAGGAATGAGTATCAGCACAGACTGACAGAGGAGGAAAAGGAGACAAGGTTTGAAAATATGGTGCCAGATGATGTGTGTGTGTGGGGGGGGGTCCAGCAGAGCGGCAGCACTGACCTTGAGGATGCGGCTCTGTGTGTAAACATAAGGAACTCCGAACATGATGACGGCCCGACCGAAGTGGTGCACTGTGGGAGAAACAGAGGAGGGGTCACGGCTTTTATGTTGACAAAACCTAAACAGAAATTTCAGGATTTTATTGAAGCCTGTACAATAAAACACTAATCAAGTCTTCAGATATTTAAGTTTTCATGTCAGCCTCTTTGTTTCTGAGAAACTGGCACCAGTGCGAATATCAAACTTTGGAACTGTTTTTCTTTCAGTTAATTTCACTTTATTTCCCAAAGGGAGGTTGTTTCCTAATTATTACGTGTTTCATTTCCACCTTCCCTGTCCTGATTTCCCAGCAGGTCCAGAGATTCAAACAGATGATCATCCAGTCACAAACCCGCTTCTCTGACCTCTAACCCTCCGTTTCTGTAACGTTGCTTTTACTGTTTTGTTTTCATTGCTTATTTTATTTTCCAGTTTGCCTTTAACCTGCTATATTATATTACGTTTGCAGCAAACACTGCAATTTTCCAACGAGCTCAGTTTCATCTCATCTCATTTTAAGGAGCATGCTGTACTAGGGTCATTTACCAAAGTCGATTCCCTCAGACACTTTTCCTCTGGCCACAGACAGGAGGATGGCTCCTCTGCCGTTCTCACAGGCCTGCAGAGAAAAGACAAAATATCACCACAAGTTTATTCATTACAGCAAAACTGATGCTACATGAACAGAAATTATGAGCATTCGTGTCACAAGTCAGGTTTTTTTTTTCATTATGATCCCTATTTAACATCTTTATCCTTGGAGCTGCTGTGTTCCTGTAATTAAAGGGAAGTTTATTTTAAGTACAGACATTAGTGTTCTATTTAATGGAGGCCTGCTGTATGAGTGAAGGTGTCGCTCTGACCTCCTGGTATTTCTCCAGGGCCATGCTGGTCTCTGCACCATCTGGAGTCTCAATGAAGATCAGCTTGTTCCTCTGGATGTTTTCCAGGATGCCCTGCGCACGCACACACGCACACGCACACAAACACACACACACACAGTTAATGTCCCTGGAACAACAGTGTTGGGGATATTACAGATTTGCCCTGAACGTTGCCGTGTTCACTGCCACAGATCCTGGCTGTGAACACAGTAATTAAAATACATTTGCTCAAAACCTTTCCAGTTTGCTGCGCACGCTCACGACCCCTAGAGGACAAAACCTGCTGATTTGGAGACAGCATGGCCGCTCCTCTAGCGTCACCATCAGGCTGAATTCAGGTTGTTTTAGGAATATGTCTTGCTGTTGTTCACTGACAGCACGTCTCCTTCTAAAAAAGTGTGCTATGTTTCCATTTTAGAAGATTTATTTTAAAAGGTAATATTCACTATTTAAAACTGTGGCATCAGCTCATAACAAATGATGCCACATAATTCAAATAAATGACTTTTTAAAGGTGCAGAGGAAACTCAACTCCTTGAATGACAAAATGATCACACTTTGACCAACAAGATCAATTGGATATTAAATGATGAACTTCAAGTCATGATTTTTCCCCCCTACAGATCACATGTTGGAATAAAGCTTTTTATGCATGCTTGTTTGTTCACATATGTTCAACTGATACAGTAATTTCAGTCAAACAGCATTGCATATATTAAAACTGGTGATCTGATGTCAAATAAGCAGCAAGTAACAACCTTATAAATATGTCAGAAACACATGCAGAGGCAGTGACGCTGATTAACTATAATCAATATTTACTTCAGAGTCATGGTGTGACGGTCCTGTCCAAGTCGTGGACAACAGACTCAACCTCGGTCTCTGCACACTGACCTGCTCATACCAGGACGCCACGATGTTCTCCATGTAGACGTAGCTGGTGAAGAACGCCACGATGCCATCGGGAACGATGGCCGACATCTCCAGTAGCAGGTTGCCATAGTTACGGATCACCGCTGGAAATTGTAAGAAGACGGAAAGTCAATCTGGTGTTTTCAAAACAAAGAATTCTCAAGAATTAAACATTTAAACTCGTTTGGGATTATTTTTTAAGTACTGAAAAAAAATATATGTTGAGTTACAATATTCAACATAAAGATCTCAATAGTTTTTTTTCCCCTCCAAACATAAACGTGACAGTATAAATCATAAAGAAGAGTTTTCTACTGACCAAAATCTTCTCTGGTCTCAAACTTGGAGCTCAGGGCCACCTGGTCGTTTCCTCTGCCCACAATCTGCAAGAAAGTAGAAAGTAAAAAATAAAATAAAGTGAGAGAGGGAATGAGAGAACAAGGCAAACTAAAAAAAAATACAAGCGTTGAATAGGCTCTAGAAATAATTTGGTAAGAGTTTCAAGTGTGGAAAAGATGTAATTATGAGTTTCCAGCTGTTAAAGCCTGTAGGGTTTGATGAATCATGTCTGAAAAAATGAAAACCTATTTTTTTGGGGGACACAGTTCATCAATATTGTGCCATCTTGACCAGTCTAAAGGTGTGTGTGTGTGTGTGTGTGTGTGTGTGTGTGTGTATCTAGTTACCCACCAGAGGGCAGAGGCAGGTCCGTGCCAGCGTCATGGTGAAGGACGCCATGGTAACGGGGCGGAAGTCCAGTATCCTGGGATAGATGTCGAGTGGAGAGAGAGTCTGAGGAGACAGAACAAGAGCAGGCATTCACATCAGTGTGACTTCAACAAACATCCAAAGAATCCACGGCTGCACAACTGACTGGACATAACAAATCCAATAAACTGACATCTCAGTATTGACTTGTGGAGCTTCCAGACTGAAAGAAGCTGCAATTTAATTATTAAATCAGCTTTTTTGTTCAGTCCACCAGTGTGGATTCAAAGGGTAAGAATAAGAATAAGAACAAGAATAAAAACAATGAGATGAATAAGATGAACAAGACAAAGCAGAAGAGGGAGAATAACTGACTGACTTACCCCCGAGGTGATGATGACTGACTGGAATCGTTCAAACACGGGCTTGATGGCGATCGAGGGATCCATACAGCTGAGACAGGAGAGAGAGGAGGCAGAGCAGACGAGTCATGTGTTTGTCCCGGTGTTCACACAAAGTTCATTTACAGCAGAGACACTTTCACCACAGGCTCACTTCTGCTTGGTTTCACATATTTGAGCTACGGAGGCCTGTGGTCGACTGAGATGGACGTGGTTTTGAGAGGTGCTTAACGAGTCCGCCAACTGGCATCAACTGAGTTCCATCATTAGCAGGTCAGAAACAGTCAGACTCGCCTACATACAAGCAGATAGCAGAAAAGATGTGTACAGATCTGTGCTTTCTGACTGTTTGACTCATCCATTCCTTCATGCAAGACACAAAGACATCAAATTATTTTTAAAACATTATATCAAATCTGGGACAATTTTGCATCCGAGCCCACCTGAAGTGCAGCACGGGGTTTGCGATGGTTGGTGTTCGGTCCTCGAAGGGCTCGATGATGATGGTAAAACCTTCGTAAGGCAGGAAGAGAGAAATGCACAACAAAACTCGATCAGATCAAAATGTCTACAGATCTGCGCTAATGCAAAAAGGCTGGCGTAACATCAGGCTTCAATTTGAAAACAAACCCCAAAATGTAACTTTAAAAGGCTCTTTGGTGATATTTTTGCTTGAACAAAAACTTTGATAGACAGCACTATAAAAAGCCTAAATACAGACATTTTGACGAACAATTGATAATATATAGGTGAATACAAAAGGGAGGATGAGGAACATGCATATCAGTGAGAAGTACAAACAGAAAAACAGACAGAATCCATCAATGTGGAGCGACTATTTCTACTAATTACAGCCAAAGCAGAAGGTACTGTGAATTTCATGTGAATGTATCTAACTAAATCTGGACTTGATATAAAACTGCTTCTTTGAAATAAACAAACAAATAAATAAATAAAAAGTCCAGTCATGTAACATATCAAAGGAAAGAAGATGGAGTCGTGTTCAGTACCTTGGCTGTAGGTGCTGACCAGAGTAGCGAAGTTGGAGATGAGAGTAACAGCTGAGAAATCTGCGATGTCCGCAATCTCCAGAGTTCGCAGCAACGAGCGCAACCGCTCTGCACAAAACCTGCAGGGAAACACGGAGGGAGAAAGGTGAAAGATTAGCAAAGATCAGGGAGGATTAAGGAGGGATGGAGGGAGCAAGTGGATGATAAAATCTGAACGTGACCGAGGAAATGAGAGTGGACGAGAGTGAGAAAACGAGAGAGAGAGAGAGAGAGAGAGGAACTGAGTGAGCGAGCAGTCTCACACTTTCTCTTTAAATGTGCACAGGACTATTGTTGCTTCCTGACCCACAGGGGTTTGAACAGCAGGTGAGGTTCACACTGACCTGAGCGGCTTGCGGTCGATGCAGACCTTGTCGAAGATGTCTTTGAGGAACTGAGGCGCGCTCTCCTGCACAACGTGGTGGACTCTCAGACGGGCCTTCAGGTACTCCAGGAAACGCCTCATGAACCCAACAAAGTGCTCTGCTGTACGGATACTGCCGGGGACCGCCTCTGAGAGAGAGAGAGAGAGAGAGAGAAGAGAGAGAGAGAGGGAGAGAGAGAGAGAGAGGGATTGTTGAATGAAGAGAAAGCGGACAGAAAAGAGAACAAGAAGGAATGTAAGGTGTGTGGTATCAAGTTTTATTGGAAAGCTAGTCGAATTTCTTTTTTGTTTTTTATAACCGCTGTACTGCATTGTGTTTTGTATCTGTCCACCTTGAAAATATCTTTATTCATATTTTGGGTGAACTGTTCCTTTGAAGCAAAACACACTGTCTAAATAGCAGGAAGCTGAGTAGTCAAATGAAGCAATGAAAAGTTGCCTGTCCAACCCTTGTGACGGTCTCACCTTGAAGGATTTCGTCTGGCAACACTGGATTGGCCATATAGACGTCGGTTTCCCTGGCAACGTTGGCCTCCTTCAGCCCCTCCACCAACCGCCTGTACTCCTCCTTCAGTTTAGCAGCGTCTGTCTCCTTGATGCTGCAGCACACAGCGGGGAGCAGAGATTACAACAGGAAGCTGAAACAAGGTCAAGATCTACATGCACACACACACGCGCACACACACACAAACAGCTCTTTTCTTTCTTTCTGTTGACCCGGTGCCTTCAGTAGCTGCTGACCTTTGCCCTCTGCCCCTCTTACTTGCGTATGGTGTTGTTCAGTGTGTCGACGTTGTTCTGGCAGCGGTCCAGCGTCCGTCTGGTGATGTTCACACTCATGGAGTCAATGCACACGTTGTCTGGGGAAGAAAAAAAGAAGGTAAAAAGCAAGAAGAAAAGAGAAAAGATGAGAAAACTAAATTACTTTGGAGGTCTTCCCGGATTTCCATAACAACAACAAAGTCTAGTCAAGAACAAATTACTGCCTTCATTACCTTCAAATTAATCTCAGTACAGAAACCAAACTCAAGAATTAGATTTTGGTTTTACCTGTGACGATGAATATGAATAATGAATTCACAGTTTATTGTAACAGAGTCAGTTTACCTATGTTATGAGCCTCGTCAAACACCACCACTGATTTCTTGGCGAGCTCTTTGGACACCAGGTCAGCTATTTTGGGGTCCAGCAGGTAGTGGTAGCTGTACACAACAATGTTGGCGTGGAGGATCTAGAGGAAAATAACAGAAACAGAGATAAGGCTCCTTTTTTGCAGCATAGCATGAAATAACTAGTCTATTATTGATTAAGCAGCAACTGCAAGGCTGTCAGATGATTTTCAGATTACTGTGGCAAGTATGGGAGCCAAACTTACTGTACCTCTGTTGATGAAAAACATTGACAGCCTTTATTTCAACTGTGTTACCTCTAGCATCTCTAATGTCCTAGAGCTACAGCTTAGTTCAGGAAACTAACGGATTAAATCTGAAAATCATCAGCCAAATATAATTTTAAGAACAGAATATAACGGCCCAGTCAAAACACAGCAGCAGTATTCGGCCAGAGTTCATTTCTCACCTTTACAGGATTCTACTTACTGAGTAGCGAGCCAGATAGTAAGGACACCAGCCTTTCCTCCTGCCGAACTCCTTCAGGTCGTCGAGGTTATAGATGCCGGCGGGCAGGGGTACCTGGCGGCCGACGGCATCAAACTCCTGCAGGAAACAGATCAACAGACATGGAGGGTGAGATTCTTCAGTCTTCACATCATCATTCATCCATACCATCTGACCCTGAGCTGATTTCTCACCTCGTAGAAGCGGCACAGGGGCACGCCGGGGTTGCCATGGTGTTGTGCACGGATGTACGACGCCGTCAGGCTGTGGCACTTGCCGTCTACCTCTTTACCGTAGCGCAGAGCGCTCACCTGGACAGGAGCGCAGGAGTTCGGTTACAGTCAGACTACACAGACAAGAGCTCTTTATCACTGTTTAGATCTGAATGTGCAGTTGTGTGTTTACAATCACAGTAAGTTTTGTTGGTATTCAAAAGCCAGAAATATGGAAGTTTGTCTGTTAGTCACATGAAGAATAAACAGGCATGCCACACACACACACACACACACACAGAGGAGACATCTGGCAGGCGTACCTCAGGGTGGATGCAGAGATTCTTCCTAGAGGAAAGGGCGAGAGCCAGGAAGTTGTTACTCTCCCCCGTCTCCTTGCAGTAAAACTCCATCAGCTTCCTCAGCTCCTCCACCACCTGAACACACACAGGTTTCATCTGATGGTTAGTTATGCATTTTATTCTGCTTTTTAGGGGTGTTTGGACTCACAAAAACCTATTATTCCTCAGTCTCAACATTTTTCACAATTAAGCTGATCCTCTCATCCAAAGTAACTTAATATGCATCAGCAGGCAGGGGTTCAGTGTCTTGTTTGAGGACCTTTCGATATAGCAAGTTGTTACGGGGGACTGAACCTATAGCCATCAGGCCCTCCTACCTCCCTTGGTGCAGACTGGGGTTTTATTCATCACTGACTCACCTTCTCAATCTCAGGAACTGTTCTGGAGCAGTAGATCAGCTTGGTTACTTCCAGTGGAAAAGCCTGAGAGAGTGAAAGAGAGAGTAAAAGAGAGAGAGAGAATGGGGAAAATGAGACAAACAGACAAAAGGAAATGGACTAATCGTGCCATACATCTGAATGAAGGCCAGGAGGTTCACAACTCACCTTCTGATAGGCGACGATGAGAGACAGCAGGGAGATGGTCTTCCCTGTTCCTGAAGGCATCTCCAGAACTCCATGACCCTAATGGTAAACAACACAAAACCGCAATCAAACACACACACACCTCTTCCTCCAGCGAGGTGGTGGTAAACCAAGAAGTGGTTAATTGAGATGCCAGTTTTCATTTGTGCTACTTTCTCAGTTTTTAAAAGAATGTTTTTAAAAAACTGTGAACCCTGACCAGTATCACTCATCTCCGTTTGCAGGAACTAGAGACTGTGAAATTCAACCAAGATGTATGTATACCTTGGCATCCAGTGTCCTCTTCAGCTCCAGCATGTAGGAGTACTGCTCCGGGTAGATATAGTCATACGGGAAATACACTAGGAGACCTTCGATGTTTAGCCTGCAGTTAAAAAATATCAGCTTCATTGGTAACTGACGCACCACGCAACGTTAGACACAGCTGCTAAACTACACACTGCAGTCTGTGCTAACTGAACGAGCTATTTGTGTATTAAGGTAGCTAATGTTGAGTTTAACTCTAATTAACGTTACACACACACTGGCCGACCTATGACTGACTTCAGTGAGTCTGGGCGAGTTGCAGCTACTGTTAACGTCAGTTGTCCTCACGTTTGCTAACGTTATGACAGCTAATGCTAGCTAACCTGAACTGCAGAGTGAGAGTTAGCTAGCTCTGACTGAATAAATGTCTGCGTATGTTTTGTATTCTGTCACAATAGTAACACTTACTTCATTTTTGCCAAACTTGTTGCAGCCGCGTCCCTTTCTGGTCAGTCACTTCCAATATTGACCGATAATCATTGATAACAGTGATGCAAATGACTGAACGTGGAAACAACACACTACTTCCACTACTTTAACTAAAACCTTCTGCGCCTGCGCAAAGCCGGTAACGGAACCATTTCCGGTTACTTTCGTCAAAATAAAAGTATATGTTTACCATAGATATAAAACCATATCTATGATGTTTACATTGTAGAATCCATAAATTTCGATCTATAATTTAAATATAATATAGACAAATAACATATTGTTTTATCTCTATGGTCACACATAAGTTGTCTGTGAAAGCAGAATTAGGAAGTAAGCCAGATTA
>OMLF01031570.1:6893-23544 GCA_900302615.1 Holocentrus rufus
GAGAGAGAAAGAAAAGGAGGGAGGGAGGGAGAGGAGAGAGAGAGAAGAGAAGAGAGAGAGAGAGAGAGAGAGAGAGAGAGAGAGAGAGAGAGAGAGAGAGAGAGAGAGAGAGAGAGAGGCAAAAAAAATGCACACACACACTTGCACAAGATGCTAGCACATCACCACGTTTACAACCTACACCCTGCAGCAGAGCCCTTTGGGTGCTGAGTGATGACCTAGACAGTATGTCTGCGTCCTCCATATATATGTGCGTGTGTTTGTGTGTGTGTGTGTGTATATGTGCGTCTGACCACCATAAACCCACTTTCTCACCCAAACAAACAGAGCCCACTTAACCATTTTACAGCCCTTAAAAAGTTTTCGGTGTCCAGTTTTTACTGAGCCCTAAGAGCTGACAAATTGATGATGCTGTCAGTTCACTCATGTCTGTTTTAGAGGACTACATATATTCAGGAGTGAGGTGATATATGTTTGTTAAAGAACAAACAAAGCCGTAGCAGTAGGAGTGGAGACCTACATGAATATTTTGCAGTGAATTCAAGTTTGTTGCTCGTTATTTCACTGCGTGTCCAACAGGGGGCAGTTATGTTTCATGCTTTTCCCCTTTTAATATTGTAACTCTTAAAAAATACTTGACCTACATTTAGCATTTTGCTAATGACTTTTCAAGTCAAATGTTATTGATCGCTTCCCTTGAACTTTGATTTTTTTTTGTGCTATTTTTAGGAGACTGGATTTCCATCTTGTGTCTTTGGCTCCAAACCTCATACTCTCCCATAGTTTCACACTCACTTAGCAAAACCTTCTGGCGTCCATGTTTTTCACATCAAATTCTATAAAAGAGAAAAAAAGATGTAGATGCTTTGTCCACCCACAGCCCGCGCTTTATTTACCTGGATGAAGAATCTCCCCAATAATTGTCAGTTGCATTGACTGATGTTAATTCTGCCCCCACGTCGGGCCACAGCTCATTTGTAATCTTTTCCACAGTGCGATATATCAACATATCGCAGCCCTGCCTCTGCATGTTGCATTTCATCCCAACACTATTCCCAGTGCAACAATTTTCTGCCTCGGAGAGAGAGAGACAAAGAGAGAGAGAGAGAAATCGGGGGCACATGGCATGCGGATGATTTATCGACCCGACTACTTTTACAGGTTCATGTAGTGTTGGTGGGCCAGATGAAGAATGATGATCGTAACCCAATTCCTGCAATAACTGAGGGGAATCAGCCATCCCTTTGAGATCCCAGGACTGTCTTTGACTTTCCTTTCACTGAAACCCCTCCAGTTTTTTTTCCCCTCCACTATCAGAGGCTCTCTCCGTGTCTCCGTGCAGATAATCTACGCTTAATAAATACTTTCCAGCCTCCTCTCTCCTTCCTCTTTCTCTCTCGTCTGTGGCTATCGCAGGTCTTTATGACCCATCTGCCCCGAGGGCTTGTCGGGGCCGTAGCTGGAATACACACACTCCTTTGATCTCTGCCACAGAGCACTCAGACGCAGTTAACTTCAGATTAGATACCCTGCTATTTGCATAATGCCTCCTTCAGTCGTTTGCAGAGCAGTGCAGTGCGGTGACTCAGGGGGAAGCACAGCAGTTAGCAAAGCGGAGTCTCAGGGCGCTCGCTCATGGCAAGATCATTTAAATTAGCAAAGTTAGCTCCAAAGTTAAAAGTGCACTGGTATCACTCAGAGTTATAGCCCATTTACTGCTGTATACATCCAGCCTAATTTCCCAAATCATTTTGCAATGCATGCGGTATGCAATTATATTTTCCTAATATTTACTCATTTTTAAAATCACAGTAGCTTGAAATGAATTGGCTAACAAAGACAGCCCAAACAGGAAGACACCGACAAGACAATGAAGTTTGTGAGGCGGCATGTTTTGCAGGGATTATTCCCCCCGTGGAGGCTTTCCATTTCTTCTTCTGGTTGTCAGGTGATTGACAGTAAGTGGAGCGTAACACACGGCAGCTGCGATAGAAAAACACTCCAGCACAATGAAATAAGGATAAAACCGAAAATTGGCAAAAAAAAAAATAAAAAAAATAAATAAAAAATGTTGTTGCTGTGATGGATTATGAAGCTCAGGCAATTTTCAAGCCTGTTGAAGGTGTTTTGTGATACTGTACAAGAATGCAAATGGACTCTTCCGAAGAGAGGAAAATGAGCCTTGATATTTCCAACTATACACACACACACACACACACACACACCAGTGGAAATATTAAAGGAGGGGGGCAAACTTGAAGACTGGTTCAAATCTTAAAACATCCTTAAAGTACATCGTCTAAAATCAAAGCTCAATCAGAGAACAGTGAAGTAGGGCTAAATTTAGTCAAACTCATGTCGTGATTTGTTCGAGCGAATGTCCATCCCCGTCTCTTAGTCCACTCTAACTGGACTTATCTGCTGGAGTGTGTTTAGGGAGACTGTCTGAGTCCAGGTGTCTCTGTGCTCAAGTATCTCTCAAGTAAACCAAAGGCTCAGACTTAAAGCATCGCCTGTCTGCTTTGTGGCCTGTGGGTCGCTATCAGACGTCTGGTCGGTTTCCCCAGTCTGACGCATATGCATAAGCGCACATACACACACATGCACACACACACACACACACACAGAGTCACCCGCCTGACCCCCTCCCAGTCGCGTGCCTGGAAACTGATGAATGAAAAGGTCTTAGACACTGCAGGTTTGAATTATCTCGAAAGTAGTGGATCTGGTTCCTACATCTAATGGTTCCACACACACACATACATTGAGACACAGACACAACAGTAGAGATAAAGTGAGCTTGGTCATGTGCACCATTACATCAGCATTTGATGCATCTCTCCCTCTCTCTCTAATCTGTAATTTCTGATGGGAGGGAGCCAGCGTGTTTAATCAGACTCAGATCTGTGGTCTTCCAGCATCTCGATCTGACCTACTTTAGCTGTTGAGGGACTCATGTCCTCGAGTCACAAGGCCGCTCTCCTGAAATCTGTTTCCCATTGACGGCCATTGGTTTGCCGTGAAGAGAGAAGAGGTGTGAACAAATTGGCCCCGCTCACTGTGGAACATGTGGAACCGCCTGACCTGACAGACGTGAAACGAGACGCCGAACGTGAGCTTTTCTATTAGGCTTCATTCATTTGTGCTGACAAAAGGTTAGAGACATTCAAAGCATAGCAAATTCAATTAAAAGCAACTGATAAAGTGATGTAGTGTAAAATTGAATAACGGATCTGTCAACAGACCCCCTTATTAAAAAAAATAAGTGACAGAATATAATAATACATTTTTTTAACACAAAGAAAAGATACATTTGTAGAAATCCAAGTAAATATAATTTACTTTACTTTATTTGTAATTAACACAGGTCTAAATTGCATTTTGTACAATTTATAGCTACATAGACCACATCTTTATTATAATTATTTTTTAATTCTATCAATAGATGAAGATATACAATATAAACTCCAAGTCTGCATTTTCAATATGTTCATCCTTTACCAAGACAAAAACTGTATTGTTCATTCTTTCATAATGGATTTATCAGTTCGACTGTCTGTCTAAAACACACGCTCCATATCCAGAGACGAGGCCGGTGTGGTTCAGCTGGATTCTTGGATGCTGCGTTTTATTGCTGTTATGTTGCCGTCGGCGATGACAGATATGGAGTCAGTGATTGAATGAGCGTGAAACCCGGAGTTTCACCTCTTTCTCAAACACACACACACATACACACATGCACACGCACACCCACACACACACACACGTTAAATTGTCAATGTTAATTTAACTCCAAGAGTGTTGAAAATCAGGACTATGCCAGTGTTTATATCAGGCCTGAGCCACCAGAGTCAATTTAACACTTTCATACAGTTTTGAACAAACACCCCGGAGCCACATCAGCCCTATGAGGGGATAAACAACAAATCAACACTTCAGACTCCAAAAAATTGTCATTGACAAATCAGCACTTACTAACACTGAAAAATACACACACACACACACACACACTGTACATTACAAATCATTATCTAATGATTATGAGGTGTTGAAATGATTCAGAAACTCAAAAAAGTACTCTAATACACAAACTATGTATGTGGTTTGCGGTAAAAAAAAAAAAAAAAAAACTTTCAAAAAATAACACTACAAGTCACGCGGGTCTTCTTCATGTGACCACGTTTTTGTAAATTGTGTTTATTTAACCTTTATTTTACCAGAAAATACATCCACTGAGAATCAAAATCTCTTTTGCAGGGGAGTCTTGGCTAAAATGGCAGAAAAATATCACCCAAGTTATAAAACCAACAGCACTGTCAAACTGTGAAACAAGTGCAAACCGTGTCCAGTCTGTGTGTCCTTGATGAGCAATTTAAAGTCTTTTAAGGGTATCACTGAGGAATGTTTCTTGTATTTTCCAAGATGTGGGATCAGCAAAACTGAAGGCTATTTCTCCAAAAACAGAGCACTGCTGGAATATTATAAACCAAATCATGCAATCTCACAACATGTGTATTTGTGTGTTTCCAGACTAACAAGGGGAACATGTAAACAAATGGCCTTGCATAGATTTATAGATCAGAATAAACTGATGATAAAGCCTGCTGCAGCTTTCTGATGGAGGGTGCAGTGATGCATTTGATAAACACAGTCCGTCATAAACTTTGGTTACATGGTAGACTGTATCCAACATGCTTTGGCAGGTTTTGCTTGCATGCAAATATTACCATAATCTATTACAGAGGTGAATGTGGTCATTACAAGTCGTTTTCTAGCATAAAATGAAAAAAAAATCTATAGAAGAAGGCCAGTTTAATCTTAAGATTATTTTAAGTTTTTCAGTATGAATTGAAAAGGACTACCAACTGTCTAGATGAAAACCCAAGTGTTTGTATGTATCAGCCTCCTCTATAAGATTATTGTGATGTGTTACAATTTGCAGTTTCACAATATGTTTCATGTCTCACACATCTCATCAACATCACACCTTCTGTCTTCTCCTGTCATGCAGCGGGGAAATTATCTCTCTGCATGTCTGATCCATCTCCTGTGATCCTCTGCTTAAAATGTCCAGGAACATCTGATCTCATTTATATAACTACAATCAACAGTTTGTCTCCATTTGTCTCTCTTCTATAACTATTCGACATAGTATTGTTTGAGATTTTATATTTTCAGTATAGTATATTTGATATAGCAAATTGCAGTGCTTAGTTTCGAACTTGGGTGAAACTGTTTTGAAAAGAACATTTTGTGTCAAAACAGTGAAAAATCATTCACAGTTTGGCGCACACGGAGCGCTGATATGCGAACAGGTTTGACAAAGTGAACTCTGTATTGAGAAATGCTTGCAACAAATTGTGAAAAAGCCTGAGTTATGCCAGTCAATAGAAAGGCATTTCTTCTCCAGAGGTCAACACAGAGAGGTTGTATACCTCTGGATTATCTTGTCTTTATCTGGGCGGCAGGTTTTACATGTGATGCTGTTCAAATGGAGCCCGTCCAGTCTCAAGTGGTGGCCGAGCTCCTGTGAGATGAACCGGTGAACTTCTCTATCTGCCTCTGCATTCCTGTCAATTGGCTGAGAGGGAGCGAGGTTCTGTTGAACATGGCCATGTGTGTGTGTGTGTGTGTGTGTGTGTGTGTGTGTGCGCGTGTGTGGGCATGTCTTTCTATACTTGTTAGGACCAACTATTGACAATTGGCTCTGTGAGGACATTTGTCGTTGTGAGGACATTTTGGGTGGTCCACAGAAAGGAAAAATGTGGCTTGTTAGTTAAAGTTAGAGTTAATGTTACATAGGGTTAAGTTAAGGTCAAAGGTTAAATGGAAAACTAAAATTTTTTTTTCATTAAAATGTTTCTTATTCTCAAACCTGCAGTTTGTCAGGGAGTTAAAAGCTACTTTCACACGTGTGTTGCAAACGGGACAATCCAATCAGAACACCACGACCTGAATTTATTGACTCTTCAGCAGCACCTGTTTTCTTCTGCTAGCCCGGTAGTGAGTAACAGTAACTGTTAGCTTGTAAGCATGACATGTTTGTGCTGTATAAAAGTGTCAGGACAATATCATTAGCCTACAAAGGGAACTAAATACAGCCCCTAAAACTCAAGAATGATACTAAATAAGAATTTTGTTTTTAACTGGGTTTACCCTCCATTTAAAGATAAGCATGGTTGGATAGAGTTATAGTTATATCTTAGGATTAGTATTATATACTCTTAAAAAAAATCTGTCATTTTACCTGAGACTACTTTATTATGATTGCATACTTGTGAAAATGCATTATTCTGGGAATACTTACTGTTCATGTATGCATGTACCCATTTGTGCATGTGGTTAGATGCATGCATGTATTCATATGTGCACATGCATGTCTCTGACCAGAGCAGGGCTACTGAACAACTTAAGCAGACACGGTGAAAACAGCTCAGGGCCTGTGATGGGAGAAAAACAGCAGGACTCACTTTACAGAGAGACAGATAGTAAGGGTTGAAGAGCAGGACTGGTGTTAGTTTATGTGACTGGTCAAGCCCTGGTGTACTCTGGGCACAGCTCTCTTGTTGTATCTGTCACCTCTTGTGTGGTATTATATAATGATGGTCAAGGGCGTAGGAGGCTGGAGAGGCACAGGGGAAATGTCCCGCCAATATAGAGGAGCACATTGTCCCTGCTAGTTTTAAACAAGCAGCCAAAACCAAGTACAACAGTCTCTGCTGCTACTTCTGGCAGAGACTGTCCCTTTAATGGCATCTAGTGGCCGACTCCAGAACAACTCAACACCCCTCCCATCTCCATGTAAGTCAGTGGGACCTAACTTTTTTTTATAAGAGCAAAAAAAAGTCAGTAACCAATTTAATTTCTTCTATTGTGTATGGTGATAACTGAATAATTCTGCAGTTAAGATGAAATGGGATGAGGTTGTTTTGATTGTCTTGGTGCAGTGATGGTCCACTTGTCTGTGTGTTGCTTCACCTGGGCTTCAACCTTTGCCTCATTCTGGCTTCCTTTTGCTCCAAATATGACAACTACAAATGCAATGTCCCTGTTTCAAAACAACCTGCTCAAAACCAGTTGGTGACATCCTGTTCACTTTGTCTGCTTTTGTGTACAGTCTAGTTTTGACACACATTTGATTAATTTGATATTAATATTTTTAGACAGTATCTTCAGATGACTCAAAACAGCTTCATTCAATACTCCATTATGTTTTCAAAGAGCACATACACTCTAGACGAATATTCAGGGGGACACACGCATACATTTGGAAAACAGATGCAATTCAATAATAATTGATGTGTCAAAGCTTCACCGTACCCATAAAACTGCAGGCCAGTAACATCTTACATGATCTCCCAGGCTTCAGTGCTCAAAGGGTTAAATGAGAGCTCAGAGGTGCAAATGGATGAAAATACTGTTGCTTCAGTTCAGCTGCCAATGCTGAGAGAACAGATTAGGAAGGTTTATGCCTTGATGAAAGCTCAATTCTCAGACTAATATATAAAGCTGAATTCCCAGCACAAAATGAGAGTGATTTATTGCGCAGGATATTTTCTGTGATCCAGAGGCCCTTGATGTTCCATGCTTCACCAGCTATGGATCTTGTAGAACGGAAAACTTAAGTTTACTTAAAATACTATCACTCCGCCTCCGTCCAATTTTAAACCAAACCGACCCGAATGAAATTGTCATTTGGAACTGTTTATATTACTAACAGGCTGAGTCATTATGACAATATTTAAAACGAAATGATGCCAGGATTTAGAAATGCCCTTCAAAGGGATGACAAATCGCTTATAAAATCTAAGATAGCACACTTTTCCTCTTTTCCCCCGAACTTCTTGCACAAGTCTGGAACTCATTTCTGTCCGTTTTCAGATAACGGCGACATGAGCGGCACTTTCGTGACGTTCCGCAGAGCCCAGGTTCGGAGCCAGTCGCACAAAGAGCCCATTCATTACCGGGGGGGGCAGAAATACCCTTTCAACGCAGATGCCATCTTTCCAGCCGCACGCAGGACGCTCAAGAGCGACGCGGCAATAATAAGCTCGGAGATTTTTTTGGCAGCCCGCAGCCAGACGCGGCTCAGGTATGCGCGCCGCGAGAGAACGGGGGGGAATAAAACACAACAGTGAAATGAAATGAAGCAGCTTTCTGGGCTGAACCGCAAAATTGAGGTCAGATTTATTAAGGGCCACTCAAGGGAACGTGTGTCGGTTTTCAGATTAATCACATTTACTCATGGTTACATACACAGACACACATACACACACACACACAATGCTGGCGATGTCAAGGGTAAATTCTGCAATTAGAGTGGAAATCTTCTGCAAACCCACTTTTCATCGATCACATTGACAGCGACGGAGCTTCCTGGCGTGGTTTCAGGTATTCCTGTCACATTAGAGATGTCAGGGTGACGGTTGTGTGCATCCCCACGCCAAATCAAATATATCACCGCCTAGGTGGAGTGTGGCATATTTCAGTGGGCCCATATCAAAGCTTGTGCAACAAATTAACCATAATGCCAAGCAGCTGTGAAACTGATTGTATAATTACAGATAAACGAAGACATCTCACATCCTGGAGTTCCCAAAGCAACGCACACAGAAGGGCAGTCTGTTAACACAATGTGACATCCTGGATAAATTAGTATGAATTGGCCACTGAAGTCTATTATTTGGGAAATAAAAAAAAGGAAGCCAATTTTAACGAAACATGATGGCGGATGGTGTGTTTCTTGTTTATTTTATTTTTTTCTTATTCCAACTATTGTGAAATGAGGTTATGAAATGGAGTCCCGCAGGTGTAATTCCAACTGATGAGGAAGTTGCGGGGGAGGTCCGCCAGTCTCACTTTTACATGAGGCATAAAACCAGGACTATATCAATATTTGAGAATCAATTCATCTGCGGTGTTGGTATTAGACTTTACGGAGGGGGGGGCTGGCATCCGGTCGTTCCCGACTTGTCGCAATAGGTTCCATGTGCTGCCCGTTTGCTGCTGCACCGTACAGCTGTCAGGCGCTGGTAAAAATAGAGGGTGTAAGGGAAACGGCCCGTACCGGAATGGAATGAAAAGACAGGCCGCTCCGCCACAAAAGGCCCCTCTCCCCGACACCTTCCAGCAGATACGAGACACAATTAATTGAGCGGTTCTTCCATAAAGGAATTAACCTTTGAGAGGGAAGGCGGTGTGTGTGTGTCTAATCTCCCGACACCTCGGTGACACCCGGCCTCAGAGAGGGGGGCTCTGCATTGGAATAGGCCACCTCCCCCTCCTCCAGGCTCTATCTCTTGATTTAATTTATCTTATCGAACACCCAAGCAGGCTTGCAGACATGCACATACACACATTTTCAAATAGCTGACACACATGCCTAGATATGCACGCACGCACAGATGCTCTCTCTCTTTCTAACACACACACATGCAGTCATGATGAATCTGCAAGAAAAAAAAAGAAGGCTCTGTCTTTCCTCAGTGCAATCAGTATATTTTCAGTGCCACTTTCAAAGCCATAGCTTACACACTTATCACAAACTTATTCCATTAAAATAGAGCTTTGATTTACTTTAAAGCAAATCAAGCTGAAACGTCCCCTATCTGAGCTGTTTATTTTTGCATTGATAAAGTTTGTTCCTTCTGTAATCACAAGGCTTGCCCAAAGCGCCACAAAGGCTGCGCATTATCACCGCAGCAGAGACGACATAGTTTGGCCTCAGAGCCGGAGCTGGATCGCAGATCTCAGTTTCCAGTCAAAAGCTGGATTGCATCTGGCTGTTTATCCAGCTCCAAGGTGACAGGGAGGCTGTGGTGATATCACAAGAGGGTGCTAGTCACCGCACCACATCAAGGAGACACAAGGCCTGCACTTCCAGAATAAGCTTAAAGGAGATTGCTGGCGTCATTTCGAGTTGTGGCTCACTGCTGTCCGCGTCCCATTGACATTTCAGCCAATCATTTATGCATGCAGCATGTAATTCAATTTCTGAAATACAAACTTTATGGTGAGCTGGTGAGGTAGCTTGAAATTAAAAGCTGTCTTGGCTAACAAAGATGCCCAGAATAAGACAAAAGATGTGACAATAAAGTTTGAAAAGTGACATTTTGAGTGTTTGCTGATGGAGATTTCCATTTCATTCTGTGGGTGTCATGTGATTGACAGTGAGCGGGGCATGATGTAACTTGTGCATTTGATATAAAAACGATAAACACACAATGACATAATGATGAGAAAGCTTGACAAAACTAAATGAAGACATTATGTGTTCTGTGATTAATTATCCAGCTCAGCCAATTTTCACATCTGTGGAAACTGTTTTTCTTACTGTAGAAGCATCTGTCAAGAGAGATAATAATATTTACACTGTATTAATATATAAAATGTTTTATAAAATAAATGCGTACTTGTGTTATTATTGCACAGCAATCACAGTTAAGCACCACAAGCAAATACAAATATTTTGTAATTTACAGTAACATTTTATCTACTAAAGATAAAATGTACTGTACATACTTGTGTATGTCAACTTCCACTGGTCCAAAAAATCTTTTTATGAGGAACCGGCCATACCGAATGTCCCTGAGTGTGTCCATCCATGAGATACTGTTGTAATATGCATGCATGAAAATCCAGTTAGAGCATGTAGGTTGCAATTTCATTTAGTTTATCGTTTGCTGTGCATGTTTGCTTGTATGTATGGACGTGTGGGGATCTGTTCAGTTATTCATGAGAGAATAAACAGCTTATTCAGCAGCAGGATTTAACGCAACCGCATTATAGTTTACTGTCTTGGGCTGTCGTTGTTTAGCTGTACTTTGGCTAGCTGGTGAGCTTGTTGGGTGGCGTTGACAGCAGAGCCAAGCCAAGCAAACAGTCATTAAAAACAGCATGAGTGCAGTCCAAATTGAAAAGCCCCTAATTATGGAAGCTTTTCAACCCACAATGAGCGCTAATGGTCTCCACTTTCTTGCAGAAAGATTGTTTAGCGGAGGATAGGGAATTTTGATTGTAGTTCACTTCTTTGTTTTGGGGGGAACAAGTAAAATGTGGCAGCCAACTGTGGCGGATTTGTTTGAAAATTCAGTAAATCTTATTTGTAGACCCAGTTAATATTTCACATAAGGCAGACCGGTCAATTTGCTATAAAATTATAAAGAGTGTTGGACTGAGAAATGTTTTGGATCGTGATTATCAAGGCCTGTTTGGAGTAGGCTGTCATCTTCATGTTATCGTAGCTGCTGACCATGTATTTATGGCTTTCTTTGAAATTAAGCAACAGGGAAGACAGAATGAATGAGGTAAGATCAATTTTTTAATGTTCTCTGGAAACATCTGTTGGATTTTGGAAGTTGAGCTACTTTGGATTATTTTCAACTTTTTTGTGTTTTTGTTTCATTTCATAACACTAACAGTATTATGAAATTAAATAAATGTGTCGCAGTAGCAACACATTTAATGGGAAAAATACTTCAACCCATTTCCAGAAAGTGAAAGTAATATTTTGCTTAGTGCATGCCAAGTCATATTTTGTCACAAGCTTTATCGTAAGTCTCCCTTAATTTTATGACCACAACACCCCCGTCCACTCTTGTGAACAGTATTTCAGTGTTAAGCACAGTATGAACTATCAATGACATAGTAATACATATTGTAAATCACTGCTTCTTCCACTGTTTTCCCAAAGAACTCAAGCCAAGATTAAAGTGCATAGCCTTATTTAACGATGATTAAGTTCTAGTCTAGTATTAGCCAGTTCAACTTCTGCAGTAATTTAATGCCAGTCTCTAATGAATACTTTCATTCAGGATTCACCTTTTGGTTCTTACGGGGCCTTCATAAAACTCTTTGTGGAGCTGCCAGAGAAATCTTACTATGCAGATGCTTGTTGTATTTCTTTTAGAATATGAATCAAGCTTATGTCTGATCTCATGTTATTATTTTTGTCTTATGTCTCCTGTCTTTTAATGCACTCAGATGCTGCAATTTTGACAAAACTTGTCAAAATCTTCAGTTTTAGTCCAATTGAGTTGTCTAAGATGACAGGCTCACTTACTGTCAATGTGGTGCCTTTGAGGATAAAGATAGACTTCGATGAAATTATGACTGTCGGAAATTTTAACTCATGATCTCACTGTGTGGCCAGTGCTGCAGTGTCATCCTACTGAATGACTAGTAGGAGCATGATGGGAAATGACGACATTCAAGCATGGCAGATACAGAAATAAACATGTCAGAAAGAAAATGGGAATATGCATACCGACCAGGAAGTCATAAAAAAAATTGGGATTCAATTTAGGAAGGCAGATAAGGGCAGCATGAGCATGCATGTCTATGTGACGTTTCATGTGCATCAAATCACAATAGAAGTAATTGTTAAAACCAGACTTTGGTAGGATTAGGGCTGAGGTTTCAAAAAGCGAATCGTGTTTGGTAAAACACCAGGTTGTAAAGCTCCCTAGCCATGAAGAACATTTCCTGATACTCCATTGAAGATCCAGCCTCATTTCTCATGATCACGTCTTTTAGTCGCCATCCTGTTGCTGCCAAGTGTGTGTGTGTGTGTTGTTGCAGGGGGATGGAAGGACACACAGCAAAAGACACACACACATACACACTATCCCCTTCTCTGCTCAGACCTGCAAATATTATCATCTTGAGACAGAGCTACTAAGACACAAGTGGTGCCCAACATTTTTCCTGTAATCTGGAGGGGACTTGGATCAACAATCACTTCAGCTTCATGGAAAATATTGTTTGCATTCTCTGGAACAGTTATAAACCAGCAGACTTTGAAAGCTTAATTGTCCTCGCAACTGCCTTTTGTTGGTTTGCTTGCTTTGGTGGCGATGCTTCTCAACTGTGGAGGTTCTGACGTCACTATGAACTGGACTCCCAGCTGCCCTCGTCCTCTGTTTGATTCCGTGTATGTTATGTAATCAGTTCTTTTATGAATGGTTTATATGTGAAGCACTCAGTTCAGTGATGTTGAGACAGTCCTAAACACTTGGAGGGCTTTTTACCTCTATGTAATAAAAGTCACCATAAAATTTGTCATGTGATTATAAACTCATTGAATGAACAAGAACAGAATGGAGAGGATTACATTTTTTTTTTATGCATTTGATGATTGAAGAAAAACGACAATGAGATAGTGGAAGGATGAGATGGAATAGAAACTCAACTGAAGTGTAAACCCAGTTTCCCATGAATGAAATCTTCAAACAAATTTCCAAGCAATTTATTTTTATGTAGCATCAGATTATACTTTATGTAATCATCAGTTTTATGACCAATGGAGTAACGGGGGTTATCGTCATTTTTCAGTTTGTATGAAACAAGTTGGCAATGGTGCATGAAAGAGATGACACGTGGAACTGGCATATGGGTTGACTGCCAAGCACTGGCAAAGACATGTGCTCCACCAAGCACCACCTAGCTCTTCCTTTGTTTTTCTTCCTTCCCCCTTCCTCTCTGCTTACTTCTCCAACATGATCCCCTGAGCAAACGCAGACCTCTCTGCGTTTTGATTTGCTCACCACCTCAGCGCTGGATGGTATTCTCCTTTTCTGTCTGCTCTCCTCTAGCATCTCCATTTTTCCACATCCTCCCTCTTTTTCTTCCGCTATCTTTTTCTCCATCAGCTGCCCTCTATTTTCAGAGATGTTCCTCCTCTCCAATTTGTCTCTGTCTCTCTTCAGGCAAACACAACTCCCTTTGGTGTCGCTAGTTTACGGAGTCCTGCGAAAGCACTCCCTCCTCCTTCAGACAGATTCTCTCTCTCTTCCTGCAGATCATTCAGAAAGCTGCAGCCAGACTGCTAACTATTTTAACTTCCCTGCTTTGGCTTCCAATTGACTTTTTACAGTCAATTTTTCTTTAAATGGTCTGGCATTCGTTAGTGAACTGCTATGTCCAAACAAACATTAAAAGTCTTAGGTCCACTGACAAAGTTGTCACCAGGTCTAGGGGTCTAGGTCAAGATTTACCACCTGGAACTTTTGTTGTTTATTTGCACTTAGCCTAGCTAGCTAGCTAGTGAAACAGGCACAACAAGCCAAATGAACACTTGTTAAAAACGTTAACCTCCATCCAAATTGAATACCTCCTGGGAACCGGAAGTTGTCGTCCCGAGGCTCCCAGAGAGTTCAACCACTTCCCTCACATCAGCTGCTTAACCACTTTCATAGTCTCAGTCTCAAATCTCATTCGTTTTGCCTCTAGTTTTACACCAAAACCTTTTTCCAGCCGTCTCTTGAACTGCTCCAGCCCGCTGACATATTCCATTTAACCTTGCATCTCCACCTCTATCCCCTTCCTCTCTTTGTCCCCGGCTCTTTTCTTTCCCTGTATCTCCGTGAGGTCACCAGAACCCATCTTGTCAAGTCTTCTCTGCCTCTCAGCCACAAAGCCCTCTCGGCCATCCAGAAAATTTTCTCCTTTTCCACACCTGCCCAGTGATGACAGCCAATTCTTCACTCTCGCGCTTTGAGTTTTTTCCCTTTCACTTTCAGCTTGCCCTGTGCCTCCTTCACTTTATCCTCTCTCTCATTTCACTTCCTCCCTCCTTGAGTTTACTCACCTTTTTCATTTGCTTTGTTTACTCTCCCTGTCCTCCAGCTCCCTCCTCGCCTCATTTCTCATCTGTCTGTTGCCTTCCTCCTCCTCCTTTCTCCCTCCGTCTTCTTCCTCAATCATTGCACCTTGGCCTCTGACATTTTCTGTCTCTTTCCTCCTGCTGGGTTCATTCATGTTTCAACTGGAGTCCATCTTTTTGGACATCCAGGCTCTCTCCTTGACCTTGATCTCTTCCGAAAGAAAACCTCCCAATCCTTCATTATGTTGTTATCCCACAGCTCTACATTGGCCTTTATTATACAGTCAGTAAAACACACGACTGGTTTGAACATTTGCAAACAGTTTTCATATATATTTAGGCTATAGATTATCTAGAACAAATGTTTTCACTTGTGTTCACTCCTTCACAGTCCTCAAATATCAAAGTGAAACTCTCAGGTATCTCAGCTGAAATGATCCTCGCTGTTTTTATTGCACATCAAAGCTCCTTAATGTTTTTGGCATCTTATCCTGTCACCATGCCTTCAATTCCAGCTTCTACTTCAAGTGTCCTCGAGAAGAATGGCACACACGTTTAAGAGGGGGAATGGGGTCGGGGTCACACACACACACACACAGAGAGAGAGAGAGAGACACCTGCCTGATGCATGTTTACTGCCCTCTTCCTCTTCTCTTTTTCTTCCGAGCTGTTGGTGTTATATATAGTCCTGTGGCCCTTGGCTACCCTTTCGTACTGATTGGTTGCTAGCTGCATTTCCCAGCACCGTCCACCCTTCATGCTCTTTATCGGTTTGCCCTTCACCTTCTCCACCAAGGTTGCTGTAGCCCAAGTTGTGTTACCAGGGCCTAAAGAGAGTGAAGGAGGGCTTTTAATCAAGGAACTGATTGATCAGATCCCTTGATTTTCAGATGAATCCATTCATGGGCCGCCAAGAAAGTGGCTGTTGGAGCAGCATGTGACACAGAAAGTTGAAGTAAGGCTGTGTATACATAGAAAGGCAGGGCTACATGAGGGTCAAAGCTGTTATTTTATGTTTCAGTGAACAAAATCATCCACTTTGCTTTATAAATATATCTGTTTTCATTGTCAACACACTAAAAATGTGTAATTTTGTTTGCCTGTGGGTAGTCAAACAGCCTCTGCAGCCACATGTGCGGTGTATGTTTGACTAATCCCCACGAGAGCTGCAGAGCTTTCAACAAAATGCTGCAGAATTTGTGTAGACTGCCCCTGTTGCCTGTTTTAAAGCAAAGACGACTGAGATAAGATAAGTTTGTAATGTGTAAGGACCATAATGGTCCTATTTTGTCATCAAGGGTCGTGATCGTATCTGCATAAAGAATAGGCTTTAGTAGCTGATGTCAGAGTGAACTGACCCAAGTTCACTCCCATTCATGCTCAAAAAAATGTGAAAATCTGCTCGTTGAAACTTGGCATGCATATGTAATTCCATCTTGTGAATATTTGGCAAGCACTGTTAAAATGTCAAAATAGGGCCAGTAACAGGTAGAGAGGCTGATAGCAGTACTGTTACTTTTTCATACATGCACTGTTGTGTGAAGTTTGTATCAATGATTTTCAATGCAGCTGTGTGTATTTCTGAAGTAGGTGCATCTCTAGAAGAATCACTGAGCAGGAAGAGGGAGAGCGTATATTATTAAAGTCACACAGAGCTGAAGGCTGGGCCCAAGCAGTGGCCCTTCAATGCATGCTCAGACTATTAAAAAAGAAAAAGAAAAAAAAAAGAATAAGAATAAACGCTGTTGCAAATGTGATCTTGCACAAAGCACCTCTGGACAGAGTTTCCTTGGTATACTGCAAGGCACAAACACAAATTCCAAGCATGATCTAACAAACTTTTACACAATCCTTAGCTTTTCACCTCTTTCTGTGAAATGCATTTTAGCCCTTTAGGCATTTGTAGATGTTTTGGTAACTTGCTCAATAGCAACAAAAGCATGCCAATTTCCCACAAGCTAATTTTAATTTTTGATTGAAAAGCTGCTATCTTACATCGCTGAGCCAAAGTGGAAAAAAAAAAAAAAAAAAAAAAAAAATACATTTTGG
>OMLF01031573.1:2692-13356 GCA_900302615.1 Holocentrus rufus
AGCATTTTTAGTCCTTGGATACTTGATGTATTCATACTCAAATGTAGCTTATAATGTTTTCTTTATCATCTATTTTCTGATATAATTCACACTGAAATTAAATGATTTGCCAATTAGTAGCCATTGCATCTCCCTTGCTTTAATGTAGCCAGCAATTATAGCTGAGTCAAGCAGTGAGGACGTTGGTTTTGTTCTGGTTTGGAGACTTCCCGGGTCACGTTTGGTGAAATTTCTCCATGTCGCTCCGCGCTGCTGTGTGGCCTCGACAGCAACCGCAACTGTTTGATTTAAATTATTTACCAGCCAATTACCGCGGTCATAAATGTCAGTCCTGGAGTGGGATACAGTCGGGCGAAAATGATAGATCAGATCTGCCCTCACCAGACCTTGCTGAGGGCGGAGGTCTGGCTTGCTTGGCTACGTCGTTTTGAGGAGAAGGGGAGACAAAGCAGAGGGAAAGACCAGTCTCCATTTTGTTTCTCTCCCAAGGACAAGGAGAGGGAAGACACTTGCACAGAATCCAATTCAAAGAGAGATACTCCTGATCAGTCGCACACAAGCAGTACACACACATGCAAAATACACACAGAAAAAGATGGACTCCCAGAGCGCACACACACACACACACACATATACACACGCACGCTCAGCCCGGGTTGAGCTAATATTCACGCGTGTCAGGTGGAACGGTCCATTTGGGGTAAGAATAGAGGGGTGCGAGGGTGTGTGGGTCCGGTCTGCTCGCTTCTAATGGACCAATGGTGTAGCCTGATAAAGGGCAGCCATCCATCTGCACCCCCCCGAGTCAACTCTGACACTGTTTCCAAGGAAACGCCACCCGCGGGAGAGTGGGAGGGAGGGGAGGGACCTTGAGGGAGCGTATTCTCCTGCGCTGTCAGAGAGCCAGGAGGAAGGAGAATAGGGATAGAGTGATAGAAGGGGTAGAGAGGGCTGGGGAGATGAAGGGATGGAGGGAGAGACGCGGGAGGAGGAGGAGGGATGGGGGACACAGAGGAGGGGTGCACCAGCCGCCTCACAGGGGTTAACCGTAATCAGACATGACACACACACACCCCGGGAAAAAGAGTGACAAATGCAACTAGAATCACACACTCACACAGATCCACTTTCGCGGCGCGAGGCGGACTATCGCACACATACGCACCAACGCCACGCCATATAGCAGACGTGTGCAGATGTGTGTGTGTGTGTGTGTGAGTGCCTGCGTCATTTTCCCGCAGACGGGCATCACGGGACCCTTCGCGAAATATGCAGCAAATACAAAAAAATGACGCGTCATATTTCATTTTCAGATCATTTTCTTTCTCTCTCTCTCTCTCTCTCTCTCTCTCTCTCTCTCTCTCTCTCCGGATTGTCAGAGAAGACAGAAAAGCCAGTGATGCAAACGGCTGAGATAGAAATCCCTTCCCATCGCCGGGGCCACTGCATCATCATACAGGGACCAGATCACGCTGTCATCTCCAATAATGTCACACATTAACAACTTCATCATCCATCATATGGGTCGTGTCAGGTATTATGCTGCTTGATTCATTCATACGCACAGCACAGCCTGGTCCTGACGCTTGACGAAAGCACATATACAAGACGCAAAACTTGACAAGTTCTCGGTCCCGTGTGTGTGAGGGAGATGGGTGTGTGTGTTTACGTGTGTGTGAGGAGTGTGTGTGTGTGTGTGTGTGACGCTAACCAGCTGAAATCCACAGCAGCGATCCGTTAATGACAAGTGGTAGGCCTTGTGTTCGGCAATGTCAACTATTCATTGTACATTATTGTCAATTTTTCCTTTGGATTTTGGATATTGTAATATGACATAATTGTCTTTTCCTGGTTTTAAAGTCAAGAGATGCAGTTTTTGAACTCATTAGACTGTTGTAGCTGTTCTGTTATTTGGCTCTACCTGCTTGGTCATCATATTCTCATTACTAATGATTATCAATCTATTATCTCTTATGTGTAAATATCTTATGAAAGCACCAACTGTTATCTCTACAATATCATCATGATATTGATATTGAGATAGATTGTGATACCTGATTTTGTCCTGCCCTACTTGTAGATAATAAGCTCTTCTCTGCTCCTCCTTATCTTCAGTCAGAAAAAACATCTTGATAAAGCCTCTTAGATACACACACACACACACACACACACACACACACACACAACATCAAGGTGCACTTCTTATACTGTAGCATGCTGGCAGTCCTGCTCTCTGTGTCAAACAGAATTACAAATGGGGTGACATGGCTGAAAAATACAAAACAAACCAATAAAAAGACAAAAGATGGAGATTGGTTCAGCAGTGATCTCAGCAGCGTGCCGCAGGTATACTGTCCTAAAGTTATTCTTATTACCCTAAATCCACACTACATAAAAACCAGTCCACGCAGCACTAAAATACATTGAACTACACCGCCCCACAGCCGCTAGCGCCAATTAGAAGGTGTAATCTCTGCACATCTATCTGCCAGGAGGCCTGGGCACAAACGCTGAGCAAAGAGAGAGAGAGAGAGAGAGAGAGAGAGAGAGAGAGAGGAGAAAATAACCATTATTATTAGCAGACAGGGCTTCTGCATTGGGAGCCTGATCACCTTCCTTAAACACACACACACACACGGGCATGCGCACACACACACACAAGCATGCGCTCAAACACAAATTCATACACAGAAACCAGCATAAGCACAGACAGAAAGACACACACACACAGACATATATACATAAATTCTCATTATTTTTTAAATTCTTAGTTGTTATACCAACAGTCAGGACACCACTCCTTTTGTTACTCAGTATTTCACCATGCTGTAATTGGGAAGTTGTAAAGCCAAAGGATTTCTCATCCATCCACGTCCTAATGCCGTCATCGTCCTCCTGCTTGGCTGCTGATTACAGTCTGTGTACTGTCTAGTTGTAAAACACTGACTTAATGTTATTTGGCTCGCGCAGAGCCATTGCCGCGACCCAGATGTCCATATACTATAATCTAATCTAAGATGATTCTGGCTCTGGATTGGCTAATCCAACACTGCTCTTCCTAATCTGGGGCCTAATAGGCGACATCTGGAGACGACGGCATCAACACACGGCCCGGCGGCGCTCTGATTGTCTTGTTTGGGCATGATTATGTTGTCATGTACAGTAACTTTGTTCGTGTAAGCATGACGTGATCAAGCGGCCCCTCGTATATCAGCTTGTCCGCCGACTTTTCTCATCAAAAATCATAAAACCTCAGTGATGAAGCGGCCTTTCATGATCAACTGATTTCATGAAACACATTATTGTGATTTGGCTTTGGTTTTATTAAATTGCAATGTTGCTTTGCGTGCTTTATCTCTGTTGAGAATTGAACTTTCTTTTCAACTTTATTTTTTTGGGGGGCCATTTCTTGATTTTTTTTTTTTCTTTTTACGCTGTGAGGGAAATAATGAAATTGTAAATAATGAAAAACTTGATAAATACTTAAAACACACTCCTCATATACACTTCTTCTTTTGCCAGACAGCATGTGTCTCCCTGCATTCACACCTCTCCCTAAAAAGAAATGAATAAGTACAGAGCCTATTTCTGCAGGTGCCAACACCTTCCTTTGAGTGTATAATGGATCAGGTCATCAATAATCAATTGAATCTGTCACCTAGCGGAGGCAGCTCCCCTCGTTTCAAGCGCTCTCCTTTTCCCTCTGTCCACTCTGGAGGTGTGATGCGACCCCTCTCTGTTTCAAGCTGCGGGAGACCTTCTCAAAGAGCATAGCAACAGACCTGTCTTCCCTGTAAAAATAGGATTGGCTTCTGTGAATCAGACTTTGACGCCACAGATACAACACACACTTCACTTCATTGATTATGCAGCCAGGCCCCTCAGAGCCCGGCTTTACAACTGATGTCTTCCCCTCCTCCGAGTTCCTCCCTCTCTTCATATCTCCCTTTTTCAACCTCAGATTTGGAGCCATTTACTTTGCAACCGCATCAATATTTCAGCCCTCCTGGATGCTGAGACTTCCTCGTTTTTTTTTTTTTTGTTTTTTTTTTGGTACAATTCTTTTGTATCCCCTGCATAATGAAATGTTAATGTTATTTGTGCGTGGGAGACATGCTGTAAACACAGGCCGGAGACAACCCTGGCAGCCATGTTGCAAAAGCCAAGACGACCGAGGCCGCCTGCCTGGGCGGGTCTTCGCTCAGAGCAGAAACATCAAGGCTCTTGAGGGCTGCTTTGATTTGGACGCGGTCCGTTCACTGACTCATATTTATGCCATATGGCAGAATTGGAAAGTAAGTAGTTGCATTAAGAAATCAGAAACTGAATTGAGCAGATTTTTTATTTTACTATTTATTTTATTATTTTATTTTTATTCCTTATTTCTGGGGAATATATCAATAATTTGATATTGTAATATAAGAGATTTTGGATGTTGTTGAATAATTTTAGATTTGAAGGATTTATTTGAGTATATTTTCGTGGGCCTGTACTCAGATTTGTGTGATATTTACCTGAAGTAACACATCACTCGGTGTGACATTTGAGCGCTCTTTGAGTTCCCTGTATCATATGTGGTACAACGTGCAGCATGCTGGTCATTCAGTATCTCATGCTAGCTTTCAGCAGCTGTCCATTACCTTCAGATAACACATGGAGAGAGGGAGAAAATGCAGGCGCCAGGGCAGATGAGGCTGAGCAAACAAACACATGGGGAGATGGGGAGGGAAAGGACAGATGTATTGAGAGCTGTTGAGTGAGATGTTTTTTTTCTTTATTGCTGTACACACTGTTGACGGAGAGAGAGAGAGAGAGAGAGAGAGAGAGAGAGAGAGAGAGAGAGAGGGCATGTGTCCAACAGTCTGCATTTCAGTAATGTGCTGATGAAAACCAATTCATATGATCGGGTGTTAACCAACACAAGGCCGTATATATATGGAAATTGATACACAAAGCATGACCATGGGAACACTGAGACTTGCCAATAATTTGACAATAAGAGTGAGCATTTGCCCCAACAGTGGAAAAAAAAGAAATCTGTCAACCTAAATCAAAATCCTCCCCAAAAACAAGCCTTATCTCTGATTTCAAACTGTCTCAAACAGTTATTTTTGGACAAACACAATTTTCCAAGCAGTGTGTTCTCATTAATGCTTTCCCCTCCACATCCATTTGGGCATGATTTTTTAAAGAACTCAGATTATGGGTTAGCCTGGATTATGCAAAGGACCCTGCGCACGAACACTTATCAGTTTCATTTCTTTGTCCTCCCAATGATATTCATGCCAAATCCCACAGCGCCGTATCTTTGCTCACAGCTGGCAAGTGTAACTAAAGGATTATGCAAGCAGCTTCCACAAGCAAATAGATTTCTCCCTACTTCAGAGGAAACTACTAGTTATGCAGCGCCTATCTGTCCGCCAGGCATGCACAATACATGTCTGCCATTTTCATTTTTTTTTTTACTTGTTTTAATAGTGCATTTCAGAAGGAGATGGAGAGGAAAGAGAGGGAAAGAGAGAGAGAGAAACCAGCACAGAGGGAGATCAGGAGAATAAACAAAAAAAGTGTGGCGAGGACCAAGCTACTTTCTGTACGCAAATCTTTCCCAAGGATTTCTCCCCATATATGGTACAAACCAACCCTCGCCACCTATGGCTGTTTCTGATTTTCTGCGTGGCCTCCCCACCGTCCCTGAGGGAGATGTGTATTAATTAGCATTGATCTGGAGCAAGAAAACAGAGAGCAGATTGGGACAGGTCCAAGGCTATCGCAGATACAGGCTCTTACTTGAAATACAGCACGGAATAAATTTACATTTTACATTTTAGGCAGTTAACTGACAGTCTTGCCCAGAGCGATGTACAGTGAACGCAACAGTAGAAAAACTTCCCAAGTAACAATATTTATAATCAGGTTAGACTGCTTGGGCCTGGGGCTTATATTTTAAGCAGTTATACATTAAGCACCACATATTTTAGAAAAGCAGCGTTGCCATATTTTCTTTGCTCAAAAAATGAAAAATTATTTTTAACCGCTCCCCTACAAAACCTATTAACTAATAGTCCATACTGCATTTTAAATTAATGTTAGCAAGCATTTTTTAGAGTCAGAGTGACTTTTTTTTTTGAACAATGTCATTTTGGGATTTTTTTTTTCCTTCTCAGACATTCTTTATTTCCTCTGTATGTTACTCAGGGTCAGAATGCTGATCCAGGCTCTCTGACTTGGGTCCCTTTGACCATTTTTCTTCCATAATGACCTGAAAGGCATACTGTAAATGCTTCTAGATCAGCAATCCTAATCGCAGACCCATGATGCATTCCAGCTCTTCTTGCTGAGCAGGCAAGGCCTCTTTGAGCCATTAGGCTCCAAACAGCTGTGAATGCCTCGTTATGCGCACAACAGTGTATTATACTGGAGCTGAAGAAAGCTGGTAGTATCTAATGCAGATAAAAAAGAGCCCGCCAGATATCTTTGTATGTGTGGTAAACTCAATTTAGGATTATTTTAGCCTCTCGCAGCCCTTCCTCTCTCTGTCTCTGTCTCTTTGTCAACCGAGGGGCTTCAGTTTAAAAACTATTCTTCCACAGACTTTTTGTGCTTACCACCAAATCCCGGCAAAAGTTGTGACACAGCGCTTTTCATTGATTTTCTCCAAACGTCTGCAATACGGCTTTATTAAAAGTAAAAGTAAAACTGATCTCAATCGTTATCCATGGACTGATATGCTAAAGCTATCATTTTCACTTTTCCATCATACTCCTAGCAGGCATAAAGTCAAAAAACATTTCACAAATGAGTTACTTGGACGAAATATTGTTCACCCCTTTTTGTGAGTATATTATATATCTCCTCATTTGGGTTTGGAATGTGCAAAGCCAATATGTGCATGGCACAATATAAGAGTGGGGCAATTTCATGTGATTCAGCAGATCTTGTGCTGTGATAATCAGCCAGGGATGATGGCAGCGTGCTCTAATGCTTACTGGAAAGATTTTTTTTTTAGCATATGGCCTAAATTTTAATCCACTGACTGGTTCTGTAGCTACAGTATTAAATCCCCAATAAGACAATGGAAGTCTGTCCTCACACACATTCATCCTTAATTATAAAATACTCTTTGACTTCATCCTGTTTTCCATCATCCATTCCATCCGCAAATAAATTTAGCTTTTGGTTAACCACATAAATCTATTTTATGAGCCACAGTTTTAGGTTATATTCCATTATTAGCACAAAATGTTTGCTGGTGAACTTCTTTAAAATGAGGCTCCAGAGCGCTGAGCTCATTTCCAGTAAGTAAAAAGGTCTATTCTGCATTTTGATGTGGCTGGTTTGTGGAAACTGCTAAATACCAAATGGGGGAAATGATAATTCTGTCTCAGCTAACTGCAGACAGTCCAAGAAGAATCTCATCTGCACCATGTTTCTATTGTTGAGAAAAAGAGAGAGAGAGAGAGAGAGAGAGAGAGAAACAGAGAAATGGAGAGTTTGGCTGGGAGAAACAGACAACAATTACACTTGCCCTAGGAGGCCGAGGGAACCTGACCACGTTGCTATGGAAACTCAAGTACAGCAGAAAGTAACAGGAAAATCAATTCAGATTGAGCTTATCTCTCTCTCTCCCTCTCTCTCTCCTCCTTTTCATTTCACATGGGCTACAAAGCATGTTTCCACTCTTAGTCACATTTTAACTATTGCTGTGCTGATGCAGCACTAATCTGAACAAATACAAACACAATGATTTTTTTTCCTCTCTCTCATTTCCCTCATTTTCTTGTGACAAACGTGGATTAGTGCGAGCAGTAAAATGCATCTTCAAACACACACCCCTAAATTCACATGAAAGAAAGACGGCGGCACGAATGCGGCACAATGCAACACAAATTACCCTCTGTCTTGGGCAACCATTCTTTCTCTCTCTCTCTCTCTCTCTCTCTCTCTCTCTCTCCATCCTCCTCCCTCACTCCCTCAGAGGGGCAACAGCAGCTGTGTGCAGGTGATAAGCGTGTGCAGCGATGAGCGCTCCGCTCTGATTGGCTGGCTCAACTCCTACGCTGATGTGAAGATTGCAGGCTGCGTCTGTCAAAGGCCACTTTGCTCGTGGTCGTCACCTCGTGACGTCACCGCCACAAATGACAGCTTGACAGGCCGTACTCGCCGTGAAAAACCGGCACGCAGAATTACCTCATTTCATCGTTGGCTGGGGCTTTTTGCACTGGATGTTTCTGCATGATGCTTTTCAGAAACAATCACACACACGGTGGGGGGAGATATTATTTAAGTATGAGATCCCCTTAATAACAAAGGGTTTATACTTACATACTGTATATATACAGCACATGCACATACAACTCTGATCATATAATGGGCAATCTGTTTATGACAGGAATCGAGTGTCTGTTGTCAATCCAGTCCATTTCTTTTCACCACAGCTACTTAGCAGAACCCTGCAGGGAGCTTGGGTGTTGTTTGGATCTTGGTTGCACAATGGCAAGGTGAGGTCAAAGACAGGCTCCAAGTGCACTGTGGGCATATATGTGTGTGTGTGTCTCAAAGTTCACGTTAAGGGAAGAGGCAAGAGGGGAGAAAAAACGAGGATTTGCCAGTGCTCGGAGAAAAATAATGATGCTCGATGCCTCATACATCAAAAAAGAGACAGAGGGTCACCTTGCAATGATGTCAGTTGGGCCATTTGCGACTGAGGGGAGTCAACACAGATGAATGGGATGTCGAAATCACATTTGAAGTCAGTGTGATGTAGTGCAGATTAAAATGTTCATCTTTTTCTCCCAATCAGGGATTAAGCGTGAGTGGCCAATCTTAAATCCTGAGTGTGAATAATTTAGGCAAGTCCTTGTTTGCTCTACAAAAAAAAAAAAAAAAGAAGCCTATGGGGACGCAGCTCCTCTTGATAAAGACTGGCTCAAGGTTCAGACCCAACTTAAAACAGCTCAAGTAGCAGAGTCTTGCATGTAAATTGGATTTCGCTCCGAAACTGTCCCACTTTGTATTATCACGTCGTTCCACTTTATCCAGCTGGGTTTGAAGACTAAAAGATTGACTTCCAAAATTTAAACATCATAATGACATACTGGAACATCAAATATCATGCACTTTATTTTTTTTTTTTTTAGATCAAAATTTGCCGTGCCAGCTGTGCAAATTAATCAGCCTTAATATCAGAACAGAAAAAGACGTGTCCCAAATACTATCTTGTGCTGCAGAGAGTTAGATGCGCCTTCCTCGGAGGTTTTCTCCACCCCCGCGATGTTGCACCGCTACAGCATGCGTCAGTAACAATAATGATGATAACTTTCATTTATCAGTCCAGGAAGCCTAAATTAACAGAACAGCCTATTATTCTTTTTCTCTCTCTCTCCTCGGGTGACAGAAAACAAGTTGTACAAGCAGCTCTTGCATCTGTTGCTTGCAAACCATTTAGGTAATATAATTAGCGGTGTGTTTGAAATATTAAATATCAAGCGATAGATAATTGCTTTACCTTTGTATATAGAGCATTTTGGAATGAAAGCACTCACTCAGATCACTCCTTCTGATTGGTGTCCAGCAGGTGTTCTTAATACCGTGATCATTTCTAATCAGTGTTATAGAAGCCCAGTGGGGGGGCGCGGCGCAGGCGACGCGGCTTTGTGCGAAAGTTTTAAGTGGCTCAATGTGATTTACTGTATTTTTCGAGATTTACCACCCTGGGAGCAGAGCAGGACCGTGCATTAATCCTTGATTGGATGGAAGATGAGAAAGAAAGAAAAAAAATCCCTATTTGGTCAGTGGAGTCATTTGAGGTTCTTAAGTGCCTTTTTATCTCTAATCGGTCACTTTTAAGATGGGATCAGACACGGTTGTATTATGGGATGTGATTGAGCACCCTAGTTTGTCCCCATGTCCCCCAACACTTCAGCTGGGACCATATGGGAAGGTTCCTCCGTGACCCGTGCCACCTGTCAGCCGCAAAGACACACACGCGCGCACACACACACCCCAAACACAGGGAGTTGGTACCCCCACCTCCCCATCCGCCCAACAGCCCACATCCAGGAGAGTTTATAAACAGAAATTAATTGCTTGTTCCGCCTGTAATTAGCTCACACCATGCTTATTACTAATCTGTGTCTTGGCCCGCGGCCAGGCGCAGTTCTGGCCCGGCTCCAGTCCGTTTCAGCAGAGTGCTGCTGTTCAGTAATCCATAAGCTCTGGCAGGACAGAGCCGCTCCACCAACATATCACCACAGTCAGATGAAAGCCCAGGATCTTCAAAAAATAAACTCGTCACGAATGAGGAGAGACAGTCCGCTGTTCAGATTGACACCCATGAGTTTCACTGAACATTACCCCCATCATGTCTATCTGATGTGCCAGCCACTTTCAACCTCTTCATGTATCAGTCACCTAACCGCAACTCGGCTAAAATGGCAGTGTATGAAATCTACTGTTACTACTGTTAATATGGCATTGCACCATTTTGTTTGGCTTCGTATTGTCCTGGTTTTACTTGCTTGGGATATTTTTTCTTTCACTCTGCACTCCTGCAAGAAGGGATCAAGAAATTGAATAGAATTAAATGTCATTTTTTTGATTGTACGGCGAGTTTTGACTGGAGTTCCTCGGCTCTAATCGAGGCCAGAAATGTAAAAAGCAGG